>JAVSBS010016011.1:60880-71255 GCA_033124195.1 Coracias cyanogaster
GGTGTGCACTGCCATGCCCTGTCCTGAAAGAACTGAAGAACTGCAACCAACTAAAGGAAATCATGGGGTGGCGTGAACAACGGAAGTAAATAGTTATGGCCTATTCTCACTCCTTCACTATGTAAGAAATGAACTGCTGTCAGTTAATGACTTTTTCAGAGTATTTCTAGATCCCTTCATAAGCTTACCAAGGGTCACAATTCACAACTTGAGAAACAGCAACAACAGATTTCAAATCACTAAAGTCAACAGAGGTTTTACATTATCTTCAGCACACAGAGATAAAATATTAATCAAGTATATGTAAGATTCAACTTTCTGGATCCTATTTTGTCAGTTCAGTTTGACCCCCTTCTCAAAGAGGCCCGAGTGTAACATCCTTCCGGACTGCACTCCCATGCAATGCATCTATTAAGGATGCAAAGGACACAACACTGGTCTCCTGAATCATTGACAAAAAGTGGTCTAATGGAGTACACAACAGTTGTCCTGCATGAGCATAGAAAGGCAACTGAAGTACACACAGTCTCTAACACTTTAAAAAAAAATTGAACGTAACATATCCACTGTTACTGTGTTATGAACAAGGTGGGAGACCATGAAGGTTTTTTTCTGCTTATTGACTCTATGGCCTCTAAGTTACATTACACTTACTTTTTTTTACATTTGTGGCACGAAGGACTTTATATTTTTGCAAAGTTTTTGCAGACAGCAAACATTATTCTCAAGCAGAAGAGGTACTCACTAGAATACAGAGGAATTTTAAACCTTTTCAGGTAATAAGATTGAAAATATGTATATTGGATTTTATTAGTCCTCTTTAACTGGTTCACATTTTGAATTATCTCTTATCACCTATAAAAGACTTCCTTAAAAAAGAAACAAAGCACAAGCAATTGTGAAGTACCTTTTAATTCCAGCACCTGTGTCAGGATTGCATTGTCACCAGCAATTAAAAAGGAGAGAGCAAACTGAATATAGGCCATGCGGACATCAGTCCGCCCCTAGAAAAGACAAAAGGCACTGTTAGCATACAGATAGTACACAAATGCTGAATTAATACTGCAACAATTTATTAACCTTATAAGTACTATAATTAGGTAAAGTAACTTTTATAAACACATTGCACATAGCCATACATTTACATGCAATACATCAACAGCATACTTATTTGAAAAACTTTCTGCATTAAGTCAGACACAACCTGCTAAAGTTATCAAAAAACAAGGTGTCTTAGCTCACATAATTTTAAAGTCTCAATATACGAGATAGACCCTAAATTGAAAAAAAAAAAAAAAATAATAATCTTAACAGTAGTTTCATGCCAAACCCGGTACACACACCACTGAACATCCTCAATTCTGCACCGCTTGGTACACTAGTCAACTCACAAAAATAGTCAATGCATTAAACACATCTCTCAGCTGCTCATGGAGCTACCCAGGTCATGCAACGTAGACCAACTTAAAAAGCCCTTAGAAAAGGGGCAAATATGTTATTGAACTACAAATTCAGGTGCAGAGGAAATAATAAAAGCTTTACCTGGAAAGGGATCATAGGATGGTTTGGGTTGGAAGGGATCTTTAAGATCACTTAGTTCCAAACACCCTGCCATGGCAGGGATATCCTTCACTAGACCAGGTTGGTCAAAGCCCCATTCAACCTGACCTTGAACATTTTCAGGGAGGGAACATCCACAACTTCCCTGGGCAACCTGTTCCTGTGTCTCACCACCTTCACAGTAAAGGATTTCTTCCTACTATCTAACCTAAATCTACTCTTTCAGTTAAAACCAATATCTCTTGTCCTATCACTGCATTCCTTGATAAAAAGTCCCTCTATAACTTACAACATTTTAAAATTTACCGTGCAAAATTGAGATGCACGTAAAAATGCCCAAAAGAAGATACTGACTAGCCTAAACATAAGGCAGAATTGACTCATGAAAGGGTTGAAAAGAAGAAATAAAGAGAAAAATTAGATTTTGCTGTAAGCTTTGGGCCTAATTATTTTTTTACTAATAATTCACCTCTTATAGCCAGTTGTGACATAATAATTTCACTGAAAGCTGAGCAAGAGTAAGACCTTCAACTCACCTTTGGAAACTTTTTTCCTTTTACTTTACTTGCATATCTAATAAGCTTGTGGTCAAAAGACTGCATCCAAGCATTTAAATTTAAAGGGTAGAGGTACTCCTAAAGACAACTTCTGCAGTAAGGTCAAAACCCATGAAATCTGCCATGCCCAGAAGTGCAAAAGGTGTTTTCAGGGAAAAAGGTGTGTGTTTGGGTTTTTGCCTTCTTGATGGCTTTATATATAAACACTCTAATTTGTCACCACAGATGGCACAAACTCAACACAAAATACACATTCATTCTGCAAGTCATCTTTAAAAACCAGAAACAATGTATCAGCATTGAAAATAACACTGGGTTTATTGTACACGTATTTGGAATATCATGCAAATAATCTTGTTCAGGTGAACCCTGAATATTTTTAGCAAATGGAGGAAACAAGAAATAAAGTTCCTTCTGGAAAAAGGGGAGTGACTTTTTGTACTCACATATCCCCCTCAAGGATTTCTACCAACAGATTGTTTAAAAATATCTTGGTTCTCTTTTCAAACACAATTACTCTGACTATACTAGCACTGGGCAAAATCCTCTCTCCATTAACACAACTGCAGAACCTTCAACCTCCATTTATTTCAGTGGGACCAAACTGCAATCCTTTCAGACTGAGCTCTTCCCAAACACATCACTGAAGTTTTCAGAAGTTTACCATCACTTCCCACTCCATTTTAGACACTGAAAGGGTAGCCCATAGAAACTATACATTTGTATTTCACCACAGCGTATTAGAAATGGACAAGACACTTCAACATTCCGCAGGAACTTCTACAAAGCAGTGTAAAACAAGGTTATCCTGAGGAGCTCCGCACCCTGACAAGATAAGAAAGAACCAGCACACGATGGAAAATGAAGCAAGCTATATCTCAAGGGTGCAAGCCAGCTCTCCTGCTATGGCAGATACTCAGAAACATTCCCTGGGGATTTGCTATCTAAGTAGATGGGAAGCCCTCGCCCCACAGATCACTTCTGCTGCATATTAGAAACAGTCAAGAAGCATTTCAGCCTGACGCAGGACAGGAAGTCCTTGCAGACGAAAAAACAGCAAAGAGACTATGTGACATCTTAGTTTTAAATACTTGGCAGAAGAAAAGTGATGGAGCCATGGCATAGCATTTCATGGCACAGAGCAGCTTAATTTACCTTCTTTGATCTTTTCTTCAGTAATCCAGGCAGAAACTTATTGTTGAAATCAAAATGGCTATACACATCTCTTGCTGAATCTGGCCCCTGAGCCACCATTGCTGACAACAGGGTAAGGCACCCTCGGCTCATCCTAAAACAAAATGCAGACAAAAACACATGGGTTATTTTTGGGATGACAGCTACACAAACAATCAAATCAAGAGACTGAAATTTAAAGAAAGGCCTTTTTCCTGTAAATTATCCCACTCCACCTCCAACACCCACCCGTGCCTTCAGGAGTTTCAGGCATGAAGCAGCCCTGTGTCAGTCCCAACACAAGCAAGCAAGATAGCCGTGAGGAAAGTATCCCCAGTCATGCAAAGCTCTTTCTGCTGTTGATGGAGCTTTAGTTGAATAAGTAACCAACCACTTTAATGAAAATCACAACACAGACTTAACATCAAACAAATGTAATTCCACTACCCACAAAGAACTTCAGCCACCTTTGTCAACAGCCTATTTCTACAAGCATATTTCTTGGACAGAGCCCTCAATCCTGCAAACGCTTATGGTGATCCTGCCACAAGCAGACTGACAGGAGCTAGAGCAGATGCTAAAGTTAAGGACACACACGGTGTAGGCCGAAGTAAGACAGCGTTTTTTGTGTTTAGCTGAGTGACAGAGGTTTTCTTCAGTTTAAGTATGTAGGATGGTCTTGTCATGAACTAAATCCCAAGATCTAAACTCAGTTTTTATTTTTGCCTGCTGGCCAGTGGGAAAACTTGCCTGAGAAAATAGAATGGAAGTTAAAATAACCAAAACCGTTTTTTCAGGCAGTGATAATGGCAACCGGGAAGAACGGAAAAGAGAATGCCTATTTATATCCTTCCCAAAAATTGAGCTGTAATGAGAGGCTGGATATTCACTTTATAAAGTAGGATAGAAGGAAGGAAGTGTCAAAAATTAAGAACTCCTAAATTTGTGGGAGTTTGCAATTTATTTCAAAGGTAACATGACAAGGCCATCGGGTACAAGTCTGCAGACTTTCATCATCTGAAATAGTCACTATCCATTAAGGGTTCTGGAATCTGTCCATCATGTTTCATTCATGGACAATCTGTAAGAAAGCCACATGATTAAAGCAGAGATCCCATCTAGACATACCATCACTATAAAATCTCTCTGCACACCAAAGAGGTAGCACTGAAAAAGCAGAGCATATCAGAATACCACCAGATATCTGCAGCCTCTTCTATGCAGGTTCTGTAAGGTTATCTCCAAAAGCTATAATCTTTAAATAATAAGTGCAGATCTTGCATAGTTTCAAAATTTATTTACAATATACCGATTCACCTGTATTCGGTATTCTATGTACAGTCAAAGTGCTTGCTGCAATTAGATCAAGTGAGTCGTGCAGGAAGCGTGGCCGTGTCCGTAACTGGAAGGCAGAAAATGCTTTTCTAATTCTGGCCTGTCCAAAGACCACAACACAGGCCACTGGCAGTGGACAAGTCATTTGCAGTCTCTTATTATTTCTCCCCCTTCCTCTTCCTCCCAGGTTTAAAATACCTCTGGCATTTGGAACTTCTCTTAACCTGTCTACAGAGCATGAGAAATTGTTGAATAGACTGGACTAGATAACACAAGTGCTTCAATTGGCCTAAAATGGCCTTAGGTTTAAGACACTGGAAAGATTACAGAGGAAATGCCAATCTGAAAGATGAAAATTCCATTATAAGCATGGAAATCTGACTACAAAAAATACAGAGAAACACTCAAGAGCAGCTCTTTCTGCCATTAGAAGATAAAGTGCTCAACCTTTGTGAACTACAAGAAAGCCTGTTCCTCCCTCTTCCATGCAGTACATTGCACTTGACAAACCAATCAGCATTAAAATAATAGGACTCAAGATACCATCCACTTTACCTCTCACTAGGACAGGCACAACTGAGTAAAAGTACAGCCTCAGGAAAGTTATCACAGAGTATTAGATTGTGTGTTACATCAGAGCTTCCACCTTGCAAATACAGTCACATGCAATTATTTTATGAAATGTGGAACAGTATCATTAAATAAAGGTGGATTATTAGCAACATGTCAAGCTGAATTTTGCAGTATCTTGTACGCATGTGCAAGACCCAGACAGCCTCTTGGGATCAACTAACAGAGATTCTCTGCAATAGTACAGAGAAGTCCTACCTGTGATCTTCAGAATACAAAGCAGCGTAGATCAATCTCATGTAGGAATGGATCAACTTTTTTACTATGTTCATTCCCACAACAGAAAAATGGGAGAGGTCACTGGCTGTCCTCAGTAAAATGGCTTCTAGAGCTTGAAAGATTAACAGCATCTGTAAGACACAGAAACAAGTTAGTATCTAAGGTATATCTTGAAATTATTAGCTAAGCAAACAGCAACACCATTTAAAAAAGAGTAATCCCACCATAGGAGGAAAGCTTCCACATACAAAGGCAGAGTTAACTTCTGAATTCTCTCCCAAATAATGCTTCCTCTTCAAAAGCATTAGTTCTGAGACTATGAATTTTCAAGGAAGCCCCTACAGAAATACTATATAAAAGACCAGAGGACCACAGTATGTCAACAGACTCCTCTCTTTTTTCAGTGGCTAAACTCATGAAACTCAGTAGCACAGACGGACAACCTCCACTAGAAGCCCAAGCCAGCGTGCCAACTGAATGCCTGTACAAAAAAATCCTAGATAACTAAACTGAATGTAAAAAAGGGTCCCTCCTCACCATGAATTGACACTTACATGCACATGCATGATTTACATGCGTATGTACAACAGCCGTTTCTGGGGATGCAAACACCTACTGCAGTGCAAATCCCCCCATGGGCTGATGGATCTTGAAGCCTCTTTTCAAGCTGGAGGCCGAGGCCCAGGGCTAATGAACCAAAGTTTTAAGAGACAAATGTGCCAGTGAAAACCATCCAAGCTGCCCCAGTCTTGCAATTAACTCCTCCTAGATGAATCCAGAGTCCACACAGCAGTGGGACTGTACTGATTACAAGTATTAGCCCCTGTTTGTAAAAGGCTCTTAAAGAAAGCATGTCATTGAACGTGATGCAAGCTGTCATTACACGGACAAAAATTCTAATCTAGGACCAACAATTAGAGGTTGAAAGGAACGCTATCCAATTTTACATTGTGGGCTGTTTTAAGGTATTAATGCTGCCCCATATTCAAAATGAAAAGAGTTTTTAAATTCTTTATTTCATCATATTCTGATGAGGAAAAGTTGTGTCCAGCTCAGATGAGAAAAACAAGGTCAACTTCAGCAGTGGCTTCCTAGAAATACTGGTGTATCAGGGAGACATCCAGTTATCCAAGAACAATTATTTTTACTGGACTACATTTTTGTTTGCTTAATTGCTTCTGTTGACCCCCTTATTTCATAAATGGTCTTTTGATAACATTCAAAGAACTTTAAGAGCCTGATTTCGGCAGGACTGCTGGTTGTGCACACCATTAAATCCAGGAACATCCCTGCACTGAAAAGGACACTTCCCACTTGATCTGTGCTTCTGCCACTTCCAGGAAAAAAAAAAAAGGAAGAAAAAAAACATACGAAACTATCAGAATTATTTACACCACAAAGCATTTATTCAGCATTTCCTCTCCCAGTGGGGACACATGCTGCCGGCCATCAAACTCCAGCACCCACGGCCAACTTACTTCATTTTCAGGCTTCCTTTCTCCGTCCATAAGCTTGAATATTTCAGCACACTCCATAGAAATTTTTACGTATCCCTCCACGACATCATATATCTCAGGTGACGGCAGCGTCTTGGCGACGGAGACGAAAGTCTCCAGACCTGCAACGGGAAGAGTTTCACCCGGGGAGCCGGCAGGGCCCGGACACGTGCCCACGGTACGGCAACAGCGACCGTCACCATCATTGTCACCATCATCATCATCCCACCACGCCGCCTCTGGGGACAGGAGACGCCTCCGGGCTCCCCGGGAAGCCGGTCCCGCCGCTGCTCCGCCGGCAGAGCACGCCTTTACCTCACGACCGCACCGCCCACCCTCCCGGCCCGGCCCCTCACCCTTCTCGGCCGTGGCAGGGTCTCGCAGGAGGGCCTTGAAGCGGGCGCCGTTGAATTCCTCCTCCTCGACACAGGCTCGCTTGGCCGCCGGCGCGCCGGCCGCGGGCAGGCCGCAGCGCTTCACCGCCATGGCGCTGCCGCCGCTCCGCCGGGGCCGCCCCGGAAGCGGCAGGCGGCAGGAAGCGGAGGCGGCAACCGCCTCCTCCCCGCCGCGGCCCAGGGCTGGGCCCGGGCCCTGAGCGAGGGCGGCCGGCTGGGAGTATCAGGGCCGCGCTTCTCCCGCCGTGAGGCGCCGAGGCCCGGCAGCGGCGTGCAAGGGCGGCCTTCCCGGCCTTGCTGGTCCTCCCGCCTCTGCCGCAGCTGCCTTGCGGCCCGTACGGAGCCCGCTGCCCCGCAGCGCTGCTCTGCGGACGCCCCTTCGGGGCTTTCCTGGTGGAAAATGCCCCCGCCCCGCAATGCCCCGCCGCGGGCACGGGCGGGAGGCAGCCGTGGGCACTTGGCCCCTGGTTTCTGCTCATGGACCTGCCCCTGTCGCACATGTCGGGTGGCACTTCCATGCCTGAAGTTGCCCTGTCAGACAGCTGCCCTCCCACAGGGGCATTCGGTCCCCGGGGGCAAAAGCAAGGCCTCTTGGTACGTGTGCATGCATAAAACATGGAACTACCCTTTGCATACTCTCAGTATGCATTTGGTTGTCAGCGCGGTCGATGCCCAAGCTGACAAAATGATTTAAAAATAGTTACTGCACCTTTTCTTTCCTCCCACTTCTCTCTGAGGATGCTTTGGCCGCCTTATTTGAAGAGCAGCCACACAGCTCTGATGGGTACCACTGAGGGGTGGAAGCTTCTGGAGCAGGGGGACTTTGAAAGCAGATCTCCAGCACCTTGAAACAAACTCCCATCTGTTGCTGCTCGCAAGGCCCGGCAGGTTTTTGTCCCCATTAGTATCACAGTTTCACAGGACTGCAGTCCCATGCAGTCCTGAAACAAAGAGATGCAAACTTTGGAGTCGAAGGGGAAAGCACGGAGAGGAGAGAACAACTTCAGATATTAAGGAAAAGGTAAAATGATTGTCATGTGCAAAAAAGCATAAACTGCTTTCCAGTTAACAGGCCATGTTTCCATTACATTTTTAAATCTTTCTGGTTAAAATGTCTTATACAAACACTAATAATTACCAACAATGGGACACTATACAAAGGGTTCTGGTCACCTGTCAGCCTGTGAAACATTCTACTCAAGGTGGCAAATTAGGTTGTTCTCTAGACTTAAACTGAAACCAGAGGTTTTGCTTTCAGCAAGAGTTATTCCAGGAGAAGCCCAGTGATAAGGAGGAATGGAAAAAGTCTTGTTCCAATAAACTGTTAGATATGAACCGCCAATAGTTCAAACAGTAGTGGAAGATAAAGGAAATTGTTACAACATGTCAGTAAGAGAAAATGAAAATCAAGTCAGAGATCTATCCAAAATTGATTCTTCTTCCTATTTACAAGTAATAAATAAAAGCAACGTTAATATTTGTCTGTTTTTTCCTGACATGAGTTCTTGTTAAAACTTTTTTTTAACAAAATAATGGTTTTTAAAAAAAGTGATCCAGAAGAGGGCAACATTAACAGCCATTCTAAGATTTAGGATGGACATGTGCTTTAACGTTGATGGAAGATGCTGCAGTATTTTGAGAACAGATGGTGGAGTAAAGTAAAAGATGAAGTTAGAAGGCACAAAAAGGGTAAAATAAAAGGAGTACATAAGACTGGGAAGAAAAGGAAACATGAAAATATGATTTGCTAGATACTAGCTACAAGAGCTTTTTAAAAGTAGCTTAGAAGAACAAGGCTAAAAATCATCTTAATGCTGCTAGTTACATCATACTCCAAATTTTGCTAATCATTTGTATTATTTCCAGAAATATTTAAATTTTAACTCAGTAAATTTAAACTATTTTTCTGCCTGGTTTCAGGCAGAAAACCAGTTTCATTTGGAGTTCACCATAATATAGCAAATTCTATGCAAAGGCACAGACTGCTCAATTCCTTCACAGAACATTATTGATGAGTTATTCTGGATGATAGAAATCCTTTGTTTCAGCCTTAGAGTTTTCTTGAAAACTAATTGAAGGTATGCAGATATACAAATACATTTGCAATTCCAGAAATTGGGTGGCACATAATATGGAAAATAAATAACATTCTCAAAAGGGAGTTGTTTTGGTTTTGAGAGGACGAAAAGGAAGGCTAGAGCTACTAGAAGTAGAAAAAAAATACTGATATCTTCCAGGTAAAAGTAATGGTTTTCAGATTTACAAGCTTGATCACTATCATCACACCATATTTTACAGAATATCTGATATAAAAATGTTACTGCAAAATGCTAGTGAAAATTTTTCATTTCAACTTTAAAATCAATTATTCTCTCCCCTCGCTGCCTGAGTAGCTGTCACAGGCTTTAATGAGGATGATGAGGAAGACTGTTAGTTTTACTTCAAGGCAGATTACTTCCATGTTCTGGCTGCTGTCTGCTTTGAAGCCTATGTCCTTTCTTTATTATATCTATGACGATTTTTCTCCCTGATGTCTGTTTTTTGGCAAGCTGCATTCATGGAGGCCCAATCAAAGAATGAGATACTAAGCTCAGACAAAGTTCATCTGCTCTGTTGTGCCTACACATTGAACAGATGTAAGCTGCAAATGAGTCAAGTATTAACTTCTGAGCTGCCCAGTTTTCAGTAAATGGAAACATACTTCTGTGGTTCTTGCCACATGAACATATAATCATATCCAAGATACACATTGCCCCTTCGGCATTTGCAAGTCCAATAAGTAATTCCCAGTCCCTCGCAGGAACCTTAGCTCTCACCCTTGTTCAACGAACAGTTCCAGATACAAGACTTATCAAGCCAATTGACTATTTCCTGCATCAGCCATAATCTGATCTCTGAAGCATTTACTGTCTTGAACAGGATCTAGAGCAGGGGTCCTCAAACTTTTTAAACAGGGGGCCAGTTCACTGTTCCTCAGACACGTTTGGGGCCGCTGCATTGTCCCTCAGAC
>JAVSBS010016012.1:0-27247 GCA_033124195.1 Coracias cyanogaster
GTGTTATCAACACCCTTCTAGCTCCCAGCACAAAAACACTGCTGCTATGTGGAAAACCAGCTCAGCCAGACCCACTATGTCGCAGTTACCAGAAGCAGCATGGAGCAGCATCAGATTTATGCATTCTTTACTCTTTCTAGGGTTTGTCTCTGCTGTCTACTTGTACATGGTTTAATATTTTGATGGATACAGGCCAGGTAACCAGTGCTGGTCAATTATTTCATTTATCCATAGATGGTTTCAACTTTGACTAATTTATTGTTTTGCACATCTGTATGGATGTTGTTGCCCTCTGTTCTCAGTCCTCTCACATAAATATTTCTGGGTAAAGTATGCAATGTAAAAAACAAAGACGAGCAAAAAAACTTAAATGTACATATCTGGTGTGATTGTAATAATCAGCTTTACTGCTCAGTTCAGTTGAAGCTGTTCCTATATATGAAATAATTTACAAGGTGCAAGGCGCTAATATGTCTCTTGCTTATAAAACTCTTACAACTATAGTAAGTGTTTTCATGTATCTAAACTCACTGCCTCTGGAAACTGGCAAAATTATTTTACCTTCACCTTGCAAAGGAGAAACTCCATTTCATCCCCTCCTTTCATCCCCTCTAGTTTTTGTTTTCATGGTGTTCATGATGTTTTTTGAAAAATAGGTGGAAAATGTAATTCACTATCACATCTAAGATGAAAGGAAGCTTTCAAAAGGCTAATGAAACAGTGAAATTGCTTTAGATCAAGACTTCACACAAAAATAGGGCCACCTGTAACAATGCTAAATCCAGTGAAACTAGGGACCTGCTGCAGAAGTTAGCTGCGCTGCTCAAAAGCTCTTCATAGTCTATTTTACTGGCGTTGTAGAAGCTGACATTAGAGATACTGTTCACAGCTTTTGTTTGGAATTACAGGAATGGCCATATGATATTTTCGACATTATTAGATAGCTCATAGGAAAAAGAATAATAGGGGAACTTGCCAGACATATTAGATACCTATACACCAGTGCAAAGTGTATCGAGAGCAAACAATAATGACTAGAAGTCTTAGTGCACAAACAAAGCTTAATTGGCCTCTCAGAGGCTTAATAGCCTAAATAAGAGATACAGAATGACAGGTAGCAAGAAAAGAAAGCTTTTTCTGTGTGATGAAAATATTTATGTTTTCTCTGAACCTCAGAAGGAAGTGAGAAGCAGACCTGTTAGAAGCCTTCAAGTAAAGATAAAAAGGGGAACAGAACAAAGTAGTATCATGGTAAGAGACAATAAAACACATCTTGTTTCAACTGTCTCATACCTGAAGGACATGGCCTTCTGATAAAAGGAAAATGCCTCCTGAATGCACATTATAAACAGGCACAGTACTGAAAACATTTTTTTTATAAACACTAAGAGAACTTAGCCTGTGCTATGTGAAAGACACATCTGAATATACGGAAGGAAACATTTTTAAGTAGGTATATTGGGGAAACCAAAAAGTGTCAAGTTAATAATTCTCTGAAAATTAATGTAACAGTGGAGCAGAATACAAGCAATAGAATAAAAATGCAGACTTCAGCCAGGAAGATAGGCTTCCATAACAAGGATTTCTAAAGAAAGGAAGGAGATAATATTAAGTATAGAATGATACTGCAAATCAGACTTATTCTACAACTGGGATGTGGTTTTATTAAAACAAGCAGATAAACTGGAAAAAGCACAGAAGACTAAAGCAAGATTGATTCACGGCTTTCAAGTTTGATTTATGAAGAACTGCTGGAAGAAGTGGAATTGTTCTAGAAAAATCTAGTACAGAGTAGTTAATTCTTCAGGTACATGAAAAAGGATGTGTGCTGAGTCATGCCTAGAGTAGACTAAAAAGTTCTGCTTAATATGTAATGGGAAGATTCAGATAGATGTCAGTTAATCAGTTAGGTATTACTTAGACAGTAGAGAATCTTTTTAACATTTACGTTTGTGGACAAGTTTTCTCACTACCTTGTGTAAACCTAATGACTTTGGGATTAGAGAATAAAATTGATAAATCAATTTTATTGATTTAAGTCAGGCATGACCTCCCATTTTTTCCTGCTTCTAGAAGACAGTGCATTTGTTTTATTGGGAGAGTGACAGTATTTGCTCCATTAAAGCTGGACAGTCCAGATTAAAAATCTGATTTCTCTGTTGGAAGAGTATTGTTGGTTTTTTATCAAAATCAGATATTCTACGACATTTTTAGTCAGTTATTGAATTCTGAAATGCAAATTTTTGGTCTCAGAAGAAAGTCAAATAGGAACTACATCCATAGAAAGTGTGAGTAAAAAACTTGAAAATGAGTACAGTAATTTGAATGGAGGTACAAGAATGGTAGTGTAATTGATGATATTATATGATAGAAATAAACCCACTGTGTCCCACTCCATTTCATATCACGCCTCTCTTTTCCTTTTCTTTCTACATTCTACTTTTTCTCTTCCCCTGTCTTTCACATACACATATATACCCAATGCACTCTCTCTGGCTCATTCTCATACATATATATGTTTCTGTTATCAAGACTATTTTTTAATGGAAGAGGAAACAACAAGGCAGTCGGAACCATGAGGGGTGTACCCACACTTCAGCTAACTAGAGAGTTATAAATTCCTGAGTCATGACACTAACAATGTTTCCTAGCACCAAATGCATTTGAAGATATCAATAGAAACTGAAAATGTGCCATGGCTGTGTTTGGCACAGTCTTTAAGCAAGACTTACACCAGTGCTAGCAATTTGCATTAAATCCCATCTTTTAATCAGAAGTGTCAGGCACTGGATGAAGACCTGAATGTTGTCATATTTTACTTTACATCTGTAAAACTACTTAAGTGTGCAAGAGTTACAGTATTCATACTTTATTTCTACATGTATAAGCACTGCTTCATTCTCAACACTTAGCTCATCTCAAATAATGTTTAAGGTGGATTTTAACATTATAACTTTGATTGCTTCTTGACTTCCATAGAAGATTGTGTTATTATTCCTCATGATTAGCAGATCAGAAAGTGATTCACTTGTTTGTGATTAAACTTTCCATTGATTCATAGTAAATCTAGATTTAAATTAATAAGAAAATTTGGATCCCAGAGTCCTCCTCTGAAAATTAAATATTTCTAATTAGATTCATCTTAAGCTGCAGTCTGTATTTTAAATTTACATCTTTTGCATACTCATGTGAACAGAACATTTGAATATGATATGGATTTGGTAAGCATTCTCATGATTTTCTGCCCTATCTAAAATTTTCTCACTGTTTAGTTTTTGCATTCCTAGAGAATAATCAACACTAGCAGCCTCATTTAAGATCCTTGGAAACAGATCAGACTGCTAGGCATCCTTCTGGTCTAAACTTTAACGTACAAATCAATTCAGTCCTACCTAACTACAAATCTACAAGCTGCGTATCCATCATTATGTGCTAGGACTTTTATTATTCATGTTGGTTTGTTTCATTTCTGAAAACAACATAAATCACATTGGTCAAAAATGAAGACTGGTTTGTAAGATTCTGATTTTATCCTCAAAGAGCTTTTGAAGAATATGAGATGTCAGTAGGTATATATGTTTAGTGATCCTACATTTGGCTAATAAGAATAACTATCTCAGGCAGAAACTATCTTCCAAAATCTTATAAACTCAATGAGATATAGACACCTGGCTTTATCTGATATTTATGTAATTTTCCCCATGGCAGCCAATCACATACCAGGACAACTTGTAAAAGCATTCAGCATGTGCGTAACTCTTTGTTCTCAAAATGTTACTTGCCCAGTCTAAAATAACAAGAAATTAATGTTTTGTGAATTGTTAGTGATTCATTATCTCTTTGCTTCAAATGAAGATATTGCTTCAATATCCTGATAAAGTTGTTTATTGTCTACTACAATATTTATCCAAGCCTTTTTCTGTCCATTTAATAATGGCTTCAAGTTTTTCATCCCCAGGCTATTAAATAAGTATTTTGGCAATATATTGAAGATTTGATCACGTTTTTTGCTTCATATGTGCCGATCAGGTACTAAAGCCTGAATTTTTTTCCATAAAATCTCTTAGTATGTCGTTGCAGAATTGCGTGCATGTATGGAGACAGACAGAAAGACACAGTTAATCTTTTCTAAAAGAGAAAGTTTAAAAAAATCAATTAGATTATGACCCTGATTTGCACTACAGTGATAGATTTTTATCTGGTAGAATACACTTAGTGAGGTAATTCAGAAAGCAGAATAAATGATAAGTAAAGAAAACTGTTGAAAAATGCTTCCTTCAAAAATAATCTGGATAGGCAACTCACAAGTTTTCTCTTTTTTTCAGATAGATTAATTTTTTTTTTTTAAATCTCCTTTTGAAAAAGTGTTTTTTCTCTTAGATTCAGACATGGGTTTATTTGAGAAAATATCTAGCTTTCTAGGTACAAAATGGACCTAAAGGCAGAACACCAATTATAGTGGTGATGAGGTTATAGTTGAAACTACAATCTCAAATTCTCAAAACTACCAACATAATCCAGAAGACAGTAGAAATGTTAAATGCAAAGTCAGAATTCTTACTATTCATGATGCTTGTATACATTTTCTTTCCAAACTGCTATGCAGTATGTAATACCTTCAGGCAGACTTCCCCTTCTAGTTATTTAAATTTGAGCTAAATCAATGCCCTCCTAGTTCTGTTGCTGACATTCTGTATCACTTATCTTGTATTCAAAATAGGAAACAGATAGGAAATAAATTTATTTTCTTATTTTTTTCTTAACCTAAAGCTCATCATCATTGGAATCACTGGCCTTTGGGTGAATTGTTGTAATACGCTTCCATGGGTACTCCTATTGCTGAAATACCACAGTCAAAACAGTCACAGTGCTTGGGAAGGACAGGAACTGCAGATGGATGCAAACGAGTATGAGGACTTTTAATAAAGGGTTTTCAAAATTAAGCACTTCTGAACTGCTGCTAATTGTCTGTTCTGAGAGCTGATATTTATTATATTTGGTAATTTTATGTCCAAAGAAGTGTACTGCAGACAATGGAAAAAAATGTCTGCATTGTTATTTAGTGGTGAAACAGAGTAATTTTTTGTTTGGGTAACCTCTCATAAAAGTATTACATATTTTATTCTCCATACAGGTCATGAGGAGGAAATAGCAAATAGATTTAATGTTCAGTAAACAAAACACATATTGCAGACAGAAAAGAAAGAGCTCGTTTGCTTTGTTTCTAAAGAGGTGCCATTATTAATGTTATGCATGTCCTTTACTGAGATCCTTGAACTGAATCTTTGCTGACGTTCTATATAATTTTCATCTATTCTGATTAACAACAACAAAAAATCCTGCTTCATTCAGTTCACTTCTGCACCTGCTACTTTCTGTTAATTTCAGAGAAACTATTTTATTTCAGTGTATCAGGAACTCTTGACTGATTTTACTTGAAATTGCCCTGCCCTCTGAAATGTAAAGGAAATGAAAGATGCTTCAGAGCTCTTTTTGCTTAACTTTCTGTATTAAAACTACATAATGTAATGTAACAGTTATTTGCCATTCCTTGCTCTATTCATATGTTAAAATGATTAATAAAGGTTTTACATTATATTTGTAGGACTAGGAAAAGAAGAAAACTACAGTGGGTATAATTCACAGTGTAAATCCTCTATGTTCCTGTTCCTTCCTAAAAAAACCCCATCATTCAGGCTGCTGGTGTTTGTAGCCTGCCTTGGAGCCAGCTGGATGTCAGTTGCCAGCACTTCTATCAAAGCAGGACTCAAGAAGATTTAGTCTGAATGCCATACTTGGAATATGTTACTTTTTAAATAAAAGTGACCAGTAACAGGAATCACCTATTTTTGGATATAGTTTAGAGAGTTCAGAGTTTTCTTTTTCAGAATGAAGAAAAATGTTATTATATTTATTTTCTTTTCTTAATTAAAAATGAGACTAAGGAAAATGGAAAATGTTTTCAGCTTTACACATTTTCATATGAAAAATATTTTAATATTATTTTTGCAGTTTTAATATAAATTCCTTGCTGGCAGACAAAAAGAGACTTAAAAAAATGTCAAAATTGTATACTTTATAATTAAAATCCACAATTTAAAAAAGCATAAATGTTGAAGATATACAGTAAGAATTACTTCAGTTTAATATTATTTTAGCATAAAAATAGAATTATTAGATTTTTGTGGAGGGGTTTATTGATTATTTTCTCTCTTAAAAAAAAAAATGAGATCTGCATAAGTTACTCCCAGTTCATGGGAGTTTATTAGGTATTCCTGATAGAAGTATACTGATGAATTTTGAATTTTTAGTAATACTTTTCTATTTAGTCTCATTTTATTGTTTATTTAGCTCTGGAAGATTTAGACAGCCTATTACACCTCTTGCCTCATATTTGTTAAAATTCAACTACTTGTTACCCCAAAGAAGTTTATGGTCATGATTTTCTTGTCACATTCTTGAATCTTTAAAAATATTCTTAATTATTTAAAATTTAATTATGTTTAGTTAATATATTCACATGGTTTCATTTTGCTGGTAGGGGCTGAGATTTTTTTTTTGGTAGGTTAATTGTTTATTCTAATTCTTGAAGTCAGTGCTGAATGTTTCTGGAAAATATCTGTTCCTCGTTTCTTTCAAGTACTAAAGTATGACTCAAGATAGCATAAAAACATATTTATTCATTTAAAGTGTGTCTATATTCAACTTGAAAAATGGCTTCCAAAATTATCTTTTGCTTTAGCACTCTATATCAGTTATTTTTATTCTGTATGATGTATCTGGATATAAATATTTGTCATTAAAAATTTTGTCTTTTTTTTAAGACCTTGTAGTAGTCCTTTACTGTAACTTGTAAGGGTACACTATACATGTAAGAACCACTAACCAAAGGGTAGATAAGCTACAAAAGAGTATAGTGAAAATACATAAACCTCTCTCCTTATACATGACTAATCTGGTAGTCTTACCTTCGCCAGGTATTAACAATTTAGAAAGGATCTGCTCCATGAAAGGAGTGTAAGAAAAGTGGTTTGAGGAAGTGATTTCACAGCTAGAAATTAATGTAATGAATATACCTTTAGACAAAAAATAGTTGAAAAAGAAGGGAAAAAGTCTTTGATAAATGCTCACAGAAATATTTCTAAAAATAACCTAATATCATAATTCTTTAAACACTGATTTTCTTTGTCTTGTATTTTATGACAGAGAATATTTTGATTGTTAAGTGATTTTTGATCTTTGGGTGTTAAATACTTTCTATGTGTTGAAGCTGAACTAATAGTTTGATTTTTTTTTTTATTTGCAAGTATAACAAGGTTATTTGATGGCTGGGACAGAGTAAACACATGCACCTAAGGAAATATAGGTAAGTGACTCCAATTAATCCTCATTACTGGAAGACGAATGTGACATGAGGCATATCTAAGAGCAGTGAAAACCAGATTCAGCTCTTACTAGGGGAAGAAGTGGTGTTTTGCCAGATAGAACTATTTTTTAAGATATGTGGGAGATTACATTTAAATCTTGAGAGTAAGGTAACATGCTTAAGGATGAAATGGGTATAGACAGAGGCTTTTCTAGAACACCTTGAAGATGGCGGAGGAATACAAAGAATACAAGTGTGTGTGTGTAAACAAGCGTTCCGCATTGGGAAAATTGTTGTTTTGTTACTTTCAGGTGATGTCCTCTCTGAAGATTGTTAAGAAAGCAAGCTGTGAGCAGGTGGCAATTTTTTTGGCCTTACCTCGATTTCTGATTGGTGTCAATTCTTAAGGCAATTTACTTTTATGAATTTCATTCTGTTTTTTTTTTTCCTAATTACTGTGTGGGGATTGCCCTGTAATCTCTGACCACCTCTTATGTGGAGATCAATGGCAGGATGTTTTGCTAAATACACTCAGAACCTGTCTTACTCTTCCTTGGAAAAGTTGATCTTAGAGACAGAAGTGTCTTGCAGCTCTGTAACTTGACATCTGTTATTGGTGTCAGCACAGGAGCTTGTACTGAATAAAGAGAAATAATATGATTTCCTGGATTTTTTTTTCCACTTCTGCCAAGGTAAGAAGTAAATAAAGTCAACCTTAAATTTTGTCTTCTTTTTTGGCTGTGTACTGCCAAGTACTCTTGGCAAGGAGATGGGCTTCTTCCTTCAAAGAAGGGAAAAAGGAAGATATAATGTATGTATGAAATATACTGGCGTAAAATAATTGTATTTTTATATGCAATATTTTAAAACTATGTTGTTTCTTGCTTTGGTCTCAGTAGTGGCTGTCTAGCATGTGGAATTTGATAAAAAGACTGAAGTGTCTGATATTCAGTGCAGAAATACAGTGTGTATATTTCTGAAGTGCCTAAGCTGACTTCTGTCAACTAGCTTTTGATCTCTGAGGAGGCATGTTTCCACCATTTTTCTTCCTCTTCTGTTAATTGTAGCAAATTTGCTATGATAAAGCATAGGAAAGGCAGATGTTTGTAATAAGGAAGGTTTGGCCAAGATACAATCTAGTTAAAATCTCTTCTTCATGGAATGATTTAAATCTCATAGAGAGATTTTTAAAAGAAAACAAACCCCCAAATTTACTAAGGAATAAAGTAAGCAATTCCTACTCTTAACTGAATTTTAAACGTAGCCTGAGTTTTGTCATTGGACTCACATTGTCCAAATCATTAAAGTGAATCCACCACTGAGGTGTGAGGCAAATCTATTCGTAGTGTCCGAAGCAGTTACTCTTTTTATTCCTAACCCATCAAGAGTGCCAAACATTAGACCAACTCTTGTAGGCTTCACACATTTAAAAATGTTTAGAACTATTTTTGTTGGTGTGGATAAAATGGTAACCAGATGTGTTGTATGTATACTGTAATCCACAAGTGCCAACAAATATGAGCCAGAATATCTTCGCTATCTTTCAGAAAAAAATAACCATTTTCTATTTTGCTGTGTTGCTGACTCCTCCAACAGAACTAGCTCTTTCTGTTCTGCCAGCATGTGTGAAAGGTCAGAGTTCATAGTGGCAAGGCTACAAACATATCTTTCTGTAACTGAACAGCTGTGCAGTATGCCAAGCATATGACATGGAAGCATCATTTTTTCAAAGCACAGAAAACATTCCTCTCATGAATCCCTTATGTATCTCAGTCATATAGCTATCCTATCTCCCTTGGGATCCTACAGAGCCTTCCCATTATCCACTCAGCTTTTACAATCTTGTTAATGTGCTTCTGCTGTTGTTAGCTGTCACTGAGTTGGCGATGTGTAAGTTGTAGAGATTTCACAGCAAATCATAAATGTGAATACTTAGATAAACAGGTTTTTGTTGGTTTGCTTTTGTTTTGTTTTGTTTTTCTCCTTCACATAAACTCAGATTCTCCCCATCATGTAATCATCACAGGCTCTGTTCTGACTGCAGTCTAATGGCAGTGGAGGAACAATTCCCTCCAGACTTACTTCTCAAGAAATTTTTGCCCCCTCCATTGTTTGCTTGTAGATAGAAAAACTACCGTTGTGTGACTGCATTTAGAGCTTGCTATAGCATGTTTGTTTTGTGGTCACCAGGCTGTTCTCATGTCGTCATCTATTTAGTACAGAAAAATTGTGAAGGCAAGAAGCAAGCTATCTGTAACTCAGACATATTCTTGTGGGTTGTTTTGGTTCCACTTATGTGTTGTGATTAGATATTCTCCTGAATATGTTAAAACCAACACAACTACTTCAGAATCACTGTTGCAGATGTGTCCCCCATTCCTATTTCCCACTTCTGTATGCTCAGAGGAAAGAAATGGAAGATAATAAAAGATCAAGTGAAGAGTAAAGAATGTGTGAATGATCGCTAAGTATTTGTGAAAGTGTTTATCAGCTCTACAGTTTAGTGGCATTGTACACTATTGACTTGATTTCACATGGAGCTCTCCATTTAAAAATACAAAAATGTCTGCTTCTTTTTGAACATGATTCCCTTTTACAAAGTACCTTAAGGATCTTTAGGAAAAAATTATTATTTCTTCTTGGTTTTGTTTGTGGTTTTTTACTTTTGGAAGAGTAAGCCTCAGGAGTTTTGATTCACTGAGTTAATAAATTCAGTTGTGAATATAAGGACTGTAACACTTGGCTGATCAGGTCTGAATTCCACCAATAGAGTGCAGCAGTTTCCCCATCAATTTGACTGTATTAAGATATCCAATTCACTTATTCTGAAATTCTTTGACGCATGCTCATATAATATCCATTAACCTCAGTAACATTCCACACTATATTCCTATCTGATGCTCATCTTGAATATGTAATTCATCACAAAATTATTCCTTGCTAAAGCAACATAATCATATTACAGTCAATGGCATCCTAGGAAATACTGCAAACATAAAGCTACAAATTGCCACTAAAAATGCCATGTTACAGTTATTTATTTATAGATTTAGGGTTTTCTGAGTAATGCAGTGAGTTTTCCTTGCAAGAACTAATTTTAAATTCTTATTTTTCATGTCCAAAAGATCAGAATGCCTGAAAAACTCAGAAAGTTCTAATGCACAGTGAATCATAGAATCATTATGGTTGGAAAGGACCACCAGGATCATCAAGTCCAACCTTCATCCTAACATCTCTCTAGCCTACCTAGACCATAGCCTCAAGTGCTACATCTACTCATTTTTTAAACACCTCCAAGGATGGTGACTCCACCACCTGCCTGGGCAGTCCATTCCAGTGCCTAACCACTCTCTCAGTAAAGAATTTCTTCCTAATATCTAAACTAAACCTCCCGTGATGCAACTTGAGGCCATTTCCTCTCATTCTATCATTTGTAATTTGGGAGAAGAGACCAACACCAGCCTTGCTACAACCTCCTTTTAGGAATGTCAGTCCTTGATAGAAAACTGTCCTTAGAGAAGCTGATCAATCCTGTAGAAAGACACCAATGACTACAGGGTGTTTCCTTGTATGTGTTAATAATGATTTTCAGCTTGCCAATGCTTATTTTTATGAATAAATATTTAAGTTCTTTGCAAAATATGTCATTAATGCATTTTGCAGGTAAAGACACGCCAGGCAATAAAAGAGAAAAGTGACTTGCCATGGCCACACAGCAGCTGCAAAGACAAGACTGGAACTTAGTCCTGGTGTCCACTGCAGAGAGCACTAAACTCTACTCATTTCTTGTCTTTTTACTGACTTCTAGGAAATATGTCAGTTTATTGCACCACAGATACTTCCAGAAGGATAAACTAGTCCAAAAGGAGAAAACATTATCCCAAAATGTAGTCAGGATGACAGCTGGAATGCATTCTTCCCATGCACGTTTCCTGATGATAATCAGTTTAGCATGTGGGCACACTGTTTTTCAAAGAACTATTCATGAAGTCAGTTCTCAATGCAAATGTTTCAAGATCAACCCCATCAGCTAGTACTGCCCTCACTGTTGCTTCTGGAAATGCTGAGCCTGAACCATTGGGTTTGAAAATGGTTTAGCTGGAAATTATTATTGTGAGGTGAATAGAACTAAAGTAATACCATCGTTGCTGCTTGGAAAGAATGTAGCAGTGCTTAATAACTGCAGTACTGCCTTTCAAATTCTCTCACTAATTGTTCCAACCAGTGGCTGTTACTATTACTATAATTGCAAAATAGGTTCACTGTTCCATTAGTGGTATTTCAATGTCACTTTGGAATGACATGAAATGGTGTAGGATAGAATGAGTCAGTAACATTATATTATTGATTTTATTACTGCCTTTTTTTCCTTACAGTAGCATAATAAAGAATTAGGAGACACTGAGTCAGATCCTCTGAATTATATTTAGCAGGAAACAGGCTAGAGATTACAGACATTCTTTAAATGCATCTCTGTGGCTACTATTTTTCATGCATATTTACTAACACCTTTGGAATATGTTGAGTGTAGGTTTGATTCAAATCTGTAGTATCCCATCCTGAAATAAAAAAAGAGGGTACAAGCAGCACTACAGTAGTGGGAAGGATCAGGTAAATCTAACAGCCACTGCCACAGTTCTAGTTCAGTTAAGAGTCCTTTTTCTGGGAGCAGTCAGTGTCTTTGAAAAATGTGACTTTTAAGTAGAATCAGATGGGTTAACTCAAATCTTACTCAGCTTTCCAAATTTGGTCTGAAGTAGTAGAGTTCACTCACTTTACATCAGCAATAGCGTGGGAGAAAGAGCTTCTCATAGAGGAATTGATAGCAAGCTGAAGGTTGTTGATGTCTTTGAACAGCAAAACTGTTAACAGAATGAATATCTTCCTATAGCCTTCTCTTCCACAATTTCACAGTAATGAGGAAACAGTTAAACTGTTTTTGGTGTGATTTTAGACAATAGCAGGAAAAGGAGAGCCAAGCTTCTTTTAAATTCAGGAGGATGTCATTTTTGCTTCAGCTCAGGGAGAGCTTTTAGAAAAGATCCTGAAATCTTGCAATTACTTTTTGTATCTATGATGGTAACCTTTTTCACAATCTCACTTGTTTAGAAGGTAAACCTGGACTTGTTTGTTTTCTTCCTAATTTATTTGTAGATAAGGACTAATACTAACTATAAAATTACTTTCTATTTATTATCAAATCATGCTCACTTTCTTTTTTAATTGCATAATGTGTCCTAATTTCAAAGTCTTCCAGAATAACACAGAGGGCTTTTAAAGGGAGGTTTATTTTTGTGTGTATTCTAGCCACAGGCACATCATAAGTCTCGATGGTAATAAAATACGTCCTGCACCTTAAAAAGTCTTAGTCGCTTGGCTGAAGAAACCGGAATCTGGATGGAAATTATAAAATTCTCCTTGAGAAAATTATCTATCTACAAAGTAACCAATATCTCATGGAAAGGCAAGGCAAGTAAATACACATAGTTAGAAAAAAAGAGCATTTCAGTATTACATGAGTCAAACAGATCTCTGGTATTTCCAAGCCTATTGAAATCAGAACAGATTAATGTTTGACTTTGTCAACCTTTCATTTTACTCTTGTTGTGAACCAGGGTGTTGCTGCTACCTTTTGCTGCCCAAAAGCTGCTGAGAAATGTGTATGTTCAAAACATGGGACTCATGCCAAATGTTAACAGTAAACTTCTATCTTAATTTTTTCTTTTTCTTCTTTTGGGAGGAGGAGGTGGAGAATGGAGATAATTATTTCTCTTTCCTTTAAGTAGATCCTTTATTTCAAAGGAGATCCAGTTCCTTCCATTCATACCAATGAACGGATGCAGTCATTTCACTATTAGTATGGGTTCTGGCTTTATGAGTAGTTGTAAAAATTGCTTACTGACTACAATCCATCCTACAAAATATTTCTGGGTTACTTTACTAACAAAAACCTTTTAGGACAAGATTTTTTTTTAATTGCTATTGATTTTTTTTTTTTAATAATTAATTGGCGGATTCATTTAATATACACTTTCATCTTGTAAAAATACAAACCAGGGGCTCCCTTTAAGTAACCTGCTTTTAGACTTTCTTTTTCCTTGTTTCAAGTATTTTACATTAATGATGTTATATTTTAACACCCTCCTTTGAATAAGTCGCTGGTGTTCACAATTAAGAACCCCACAGAAACTCAAATTGTTGTTGTTATTATGAAGTTATTCTGGTGCACAATGCTTTTCTGAGGTGGGCAGAATTGGTTTTGCCATTCTCCATCTATGCTTTTTGTTTAATATTAGTATAAAAGATCGGTTTCTGCAGTGATTGTCTTTTTCTTCAGTTTTGGCAAAGTGAAGGTTTATGGAACATATATGAGATCATTTATTGAGTGTTACAAGAAGCACATTCTGCATCTAATTTGATACAGGGGCTACTATGGTAGATCCATTTTGACTTTAAGTGGTAAATAAGTGTTGTAAACCCTACATAACTTGTCAGTGTGTAAGTTAAGTTGCTTGGGAGCTAGACAAGAATACATGTTGGACTATTTAGTTACTTTATTTACTGAACTGGTAAATTAGCATGGGAAAATCTACATAACCTGTCAGTGTATAAGTTACAATTACTTGCAAACTCGTCTATGATACACACCGGACTATTTAAGTTATTTTGTAAAATTGTGTTGGTAACGGATAACTCTATATTTTGTACACTGGAGCTGTTGACTCCTTATCCTGTTGACTTTGGCTCCTTTCCTCTCCTTTCCAGGCTATGTGATGAAAGACCTACCACTCTCTCAAGGCAAATGAATTGTAGAAGGGGTACTCCTAGATTTTTCACAGTAAACATGTTATTCAAGGCCTCACATCTGATGTTGAAGGCAACTTAAAGAAGGAACTACATCCAACTTCTTTCTGTGTAAGAAAGCTTGAGGCCTCCACATATCTTGTTGGTTTCCTTAGTCTTCTTTAGAATTTGCTTTCCTCATTAAATTAATTGGTGAATGTGATGTCATGGTTTCTATCCCCCATCACATAAAAATAAATATCTGCCCTTATGATCGTAGGATTGGACTCTGAATACAACATGATTGCATTTTATTCCGCTTTAACTACTTTACACTAGGCTTTGCATTTTTAACTCTGTTGAATTTCATCCTCTTATTAAGCAGATTTTCCCCTTTATTTCCTTTTTTTGTTTCCTTTTCTGTTTTATAGCACATTTATAATTCAGCAAAAATCCAAGATTGATAAGCCTTTGGGGAAGAAGTATAGAAGCATAGAAGTAGTAACACAAGCCTCTCCAGCAGCCCTGCTACCAGAACAGTTCACGTGACCTGCTAGAGATCACCTTAGAGTTAGTGTAATCTCTGCAGAGACAATCAAATCCTGTCTGTTTGACATGCTTGGTTTCTTTCAGTGTGATGGGGAGACAGCTTCACATCTGCAAGCTAAGCCACTGTCTCATTCAACATAGTCCACTGCACAGTCAGGCTGATAGAAATTTTGTTCAATTATTAACAACCCAGGCTGGAATTTATTAATTAACAGTGATAAGTCTTTTATCCCAGTTAGCTCTCTACTCCCTCACCCCAACTTTTCACCACAAAATTTACAGCACAACTATCTCACCTAGTTGTTTTTCTTTAATAAATTTTCTGATTTTTTTCCTAACAATTCTGGACAAGAAAATGGCATGGATCTGCATAGACGGCAAGGGTATTCTGGATACACTGCTGTTGCTGAGTAGGTGGCTCTAAACTCTACATCACACATGTGGTGAGGTCAGCATGTCCAAGATGCCCACAGAGAGTGGTCATTTCCCCATGAAGTTCAGACATCTGTTGTTTTCACTGGAGCTGTTGGTACTGTTTCTGCAGGAATGCTAGACACCAGAGAACCTAGCCAAATTCTGTGATTCTGTGATTCTGTGATTCACCCCTTACCAGGTACACAAACTGTCAGGCCAATATGAGGAATTAATCATGATGCATGATAGTGCAGCCAGAGATGTTAGATATATGCACAGGTGTAGATAGTACTTTGAAGGATTTACTCAGTGCTATGAGAAAGCTGCATGTTGTAGAACCAGATGCCTTCTCACTATTCTTACTTCATCTGATAAAAACAATTTCTGTTTTACTCATCACATAAGGTTTCTGTAACTTAGCTTTGACACCACATTGATGATGGAGTATCTTTGGTTTCCTGCCCTTCTTCCCCAACATCTTTCAGCTTTTAAAGTCACAGCATATGCACTATTTCTTCCTGTAGAAGAAGAAGAAGAGAGTGTTTTAAAAAACACTCCTCTTGGTCTATTTATAGAACTTGCACAAAATGTGCTTCACTTGTTATTGATGAGGTATGCCTATTAACCTTCAAGCCAATCCACCTCATGGCTTCATGTTATCTACTGGACATTTATGGTGTTTGAGTGAGACAAGCTAAAGCCATGGGGGAGCATACAAGGCACACAGCTTCACAGGTAAAAGACTTCCTTCTTTTTTCCTTCTTATTTTAGTGTGCATCCAGTGCACTTGAAACAGTGAAGTCATCTGCTGAACTCATTTACTGTTTGGCAAAAGCTTATCATTCCATTACATTTGCACAATCAAAATGATTCTCAGTTTGAGTTAAGTGAATACTCTTTGGCCTGCAAAATGTGGCAAAAGTAGTTTTTCATTCATATGTTCATTCACCCATTTCTTTGTATGCATGTGCTGCAGAGGGTCTTAGTCCAAAGTACTTTCTATTCAAGCAAATATAAAGTAGCTGATGCTCAATTACTGAGGTAGGTTGGTTTTGGTTTTTTTTTTTATATTACAGAATTCACATCAGTTCAGGTTTCTAATCTGAATGCTCTCATTTATGAATTTTTACTTTCTGTGCACAGTTTGCTTCAAAACCTATCAGCAGGAACATAAAGATTTCTCTTAATTTCAAATAACTGTCTTGATGAGACCACAAATGCAGCTTTTTTAAAGACAAGTTTAGTACCTTTCCAGAATTTTTTTTCAGAAGGCAACAGAAATGTGAGCTGGATTTCAAAAATCTTTTTATTGGACAAAGCATTCAGAAGTAATTCCTTATTTTCAGCACCTCATGCCTCAGAATAACTGCCTTTTTTCTTTTTGTTGCAGCTTTTGCAACTACTTTTTTATGACATAACAACATGTCAGAGATGAGACATGAATTAATATGTGCAAATTGCTAAAAAAGGGTACAAATTTCAGCTAGAGTAAATTAATATTACATAAAGCAGTGGAATATTTAACTTCTAATATTTTTTTAAAAGAACATTCGGAATAGGAATTCCAAAGGAGGATAAAACTAGCCTAATGAAAACATTTCTTTCAGTGACGTTGATTTAAACATAAATGAACTTCCAGAAAAAATGCTTAAGTGCAAACCATCCAAACTGCTTGAGAGCACTATATGGAGAGAGTTGTTCCTCTTTCCTTTATTGCTTTGCAAGTAGATGGTCTTGTCCTTTTCTTGTGCATTTTCAAGCCCTAGTCATGCCAGTGCATAAGACAAATGATTTTTATGGGGCTAATGACATCCTCTTCCTTTGGGCCTTCTAGCTTGTATCTTCTATCACTTCTGTTATTTTGTATCAACCACACTGGGCACTTTCATTTAGCCACTCCAGTGTGACCTCAGAAACCTTGTATATGCACACTGTTCTTTGTTTGCCTAGCAAGGTCTCAACATGCCCGTCAAAAGTCTCAAACTTTTAAAATGGGAGCCTTCTGTCTGATATCTAGGCCAGTGGGGGTTTTTGTTTTAATTATTTTACTTCAGATAGTCTCAGGATTTCTTTTCAAATGTCTGAAAAGTACATAGTGAAGTTTTGGTCATCTGAAATGCAATGCTGACAGAAGCGAGTAGAGAATTTTTTAGCCCTTCATGTTCACATGGAATTTCATCAATTCCGCCAATTTTTGTGCTTGTTTTTGCATTATTTATTTATAATAGTATATAATTTTTATATGGAACAAAATGGCATGCAATCAATAACTCATATAAATTCTTCCTTGTCCCTGGCCAATACTCTGGGGTAATCTGCCCTTTCAGCTGTCGTAGGAGTGAGGTCCAAAGAGAAATCAGATGCACATTAACTGGTAGACAGGACACTAGACTAGGAAGAAGCATTTGGATACAGACTGTGTTACTAAACTATAGGCTAACCTTGGTCCTTTGTTTCAGTTCCCTACCTGTTAAGTATGGAATATGTTACCTATAACCTGTGCAGGTTTCAGAAATCTCCATATAAAATGTTTTATATTATTAGTGTTCGTATAAAAATAAAAGATTTCCATTTGTTTGGCCAAAGACAATGCCAACATTGTAAAAAGTCAACTGTATCCTTAAAAAAAATAAGCTTCTTTTTTCCTGTTTAGTAGAAGGAGAGGGGGAAACTCAAGCAAGAAGGAGGGTTAGAAGAATGTGTTATGCAGAACAAAAAGACCCTTATGTAGATATTTGCAGTAAAAGCTCTCCTTTGTTCTCCAAGCAAAACATCAAACTCCCCATAAATATCCCACTAGCAGCAGCCAGGTCCATTTTTCCATCTTCTCTCATTGAGTACTGTTCTTCTAATTTCACTCATAAAAATATTGTTATAGGAAAGTGTAAAATCAGTTCCAATTTCAAGGTGTCTAATTCCAAGGATGAAAAAAACTATCATCTGAATATTATATGTTTCTGTTTAATCCAAAAAGCAAGGCTTGCAAATCCGCCTGGGTTTTTTGTTTCTATTTTGTGTCTGAGACTGATGAAAACATAAAGCAAGAGAAAGGAAAATCAAGGAGAAAATAATAAAACTAGAGTAATCTTATTATTAAATTCTCCCATGGAATAGCATGACAGGGAGTTATATATACCTGTATCACTCAGATATCCGTAGTGCTTCTTAAAACAGTTTTTTATATATATTTCAGTATTATCTATACTAGATTTAGAGTGACAAATCAAGCGTACCACCACATGAGCTTCAAAATATAATTTCAGTAGAGGGGAGTGATGTCAAAATTCTGAGCATAAACCTATGGATGAAATGACAGCCTTTGTGCTAATCTAGCAGTTTGTGGAGGAATTTCTCATGAAGCGTGAGTGATCCAGCCCTTTGCAGCTATGTCTTTGAAGTTGAGCTTTTGCAGATAAGGCCTGAAACTGAAGGACATCGACCAAGGCCAGAAAAGAGAGAGAAGCATAATTACAAATGATTCCCAGACGCTTGACTGTAAACGTAGTGGCTGAGCTATCCTGAGCTTGAAGAATATGTGCTACCAATTAGAAACTGTTGCTAGGTAGATGATATACACAATGTAACCAATAGCGGAATAGCTTGTACTGCGTGCTATGCCAAAGAGATTATAAAAGAGCGATGTTTTTCTAAATAAACAGGCTTTCACTTTGATCACATTGATCATGTCGTGTTTGGCCTGAGCCCCTGCAGCAGCTAACATGCATGTGTGAGTATTGATGTATGTGTGCACATAAGTATATGTGTGCATGTGCAGGCATGTATATAAGCATATACACACATAAAAATGTAGTAATTAGCTGTCACCCCTTGCTTTTTAACACACATCATTAAGAAACCAGTCCCGTAGTACACGTAATACTAAAATATGAGCACAGTCAAGACATTTTAAAGTCATAAAGAGAAATTCTAATGAAAATGGTGCTAAATGACCTTTTGGGAATTCTTAAAGATAAAAATAACCAAAAAAAAAAAATCACAGTAAAGGAAAAAAAATAATAATTTTAGGGAATTTGAACTGATCTACTTCAAGAACATTACCCAGTCAGATGGAAGAATTATGCACTTTTGAGTAGAGCAATATATTATTCATTAAAGAAAAGAAGTTTCTGTCAAAGATCTTTTCAAAATAATTAATGGGAGATAAAGTTCAGTGGTATTTTGTTCTGATAGACAAAATAGTAGAGTAACAGTAAACGAGAAATAGTATACAACAGAACATGTCTAGGGTAGGCCATTGTGTTTCTAATTTGCTAAATTAATCTTGCAGTTGAAAGTTGACCACATTGATCCAGAGATCCCCGACAGTGTAAATCTCCCTCTTACAGAGTCTTGACCTTGCCCTGACACCAGCTTATCACCAGCTAGTAGTTAAGTCCTTTAAGTGGTAGCTGAAGTGTATCCTTTTGTTTTTATTGTAATGTTTGATTAATGCAAGCACCAGTGTGGAGGGTTTTTTTTTTAGGATATCCAGCATTTCCTTTCTAGGAAGAAATGAAATCAAATATTAAATCTTCACACTGAAAAACAAACAAACAAACAAAACCCCCCAAACCAATAAACCTTATCTAATGACTCCACAATCTAGACATCTGAGAGAAAATGGTGCCAGCACCAACATGATATTTGAATGCAAGATCAGGTCTTGCAGAAAACAGTAAAGTTGCATGAAGCTCTATGTGATAGTTGTAAAACAAAAATTAAGAATTGTTTTACAGTTTCATTGTATTTTTCTGATCATATTCATTGCTTGCTCTACATGGCAAGGATATGAGAGTTTGCAGCACTGAAGGTTTCTCAGTTTTACTAAGTTGCACACACACACGTGTAAATACCAATATATTTTTTAAATTATGAATCTCATAGAAGTTTTTCTGGTTTTAAAAGTACTAAAACCCTGGTTAGTCACAATTATTTGGGTATACTTATCACACTGGCAACAGCAAAAATTAAACAGACAGATCCATGATATTTGCTAGCAAAACTAGAAAAGTTTAATTCTTGTAGAGTTTTCTCACTCATAATGGATTACTCTCTGTGAAATGGTACCAGGATGGAAATGACAAGAAATTGCTTCTTATTTCTTGTGGCCATCAGTCCTGAGATTAAGAAAGGAGTCTCTGGACAAAATCTGCTACTCAATGTAACATAGATTTTTAATTTAAATTTTGGCTCAAGCCTGATCAGAAGCCACGAGCCATATTTAATCCGAGAATTAAAAGAAGCTTTGAAGGGAAAGGTTCTAATTTTTTTCAGTGGGCTTAAAGAGTGGCACTCCTTTAAGAATAAGCTTCAGACTGATGATTGCTGATTATCTTAATGCAACCATAATTTTTTAATTAATTGCTCTCTCTCCTTTCTTTGAAAAAGAGAACTCATAAACAACATCATTTATTAATCTGATGGTTAATCTATTTTACTGTAAGTATGATAACAAACTGTATCCTAAAATCTCCTCTGAATTGGACAAAGTGCTTAATTTGTGGATGTAAATTCGTAAACAGGATTTGGGCGCTTAAGGGACATTGGACCACTAACTCAAAAAAATAGTCATCACCATTATCACAATTATCATCAAGATAACAATACATCTTCTATTTAAATTCCTATTATGCCTGAATAAAGAATGTGTTTTTTTCTAAAACACAAAACTTCTGTAGCCATCAACGTGCAAATGAAACAAAAATCTCCTGCTTAGTTGTGATTTCACATTAAAACACTCTCTGTTCATCTTCTTCTGCCTCTCAATTATTCAGTCAAGAAACAACAAGTGAAAAGAAATCTTGCAGATGAAACAAAAGGCAAATGCTTGCACCTGCTGGAATGCTGTTTTTCTAGAGGGAAAATTGCTGATTCTTTGACCATTGAATTGTCTCATAAAACAAATGCACAACCACAAATATTCATACCATAACTACAACATTTGTGCCTCTAATTTATTTAAGGGCTTTGTAGCAAATACTGTCAAATGAATCCAGATCATTGTTTACATCCCTGAAGAGTAATAAACAGGAAACAATTAACAGTTAATTATTTCCACCTGGTGAACTCTATTTTGAGAAGTTTTGATTAATTAAGAGTGGGTACCTATCACCATCATTTGCTAGTGAGATGGGAAAAAAATAACAATTTACATCAAATTAACATTAACCTGAAGTGAGGTCTTTGTCCATTTTCTGGGTCATTGCCACTAAACTCATTATAGAAATAATTGGAATACACAACCACTCAATCAATAAAACAATATTATTTCCTTTATGTAGCTGATGGCAATTATGAGGAAGTCTGAAAAGAAATTTTAAAGAAGTAGTTTCTTTAACCATTAATATGGCCTTACTCTCAATCAGTCATGAAGTAAATAAAATTAGATTTTCTTTACTTTCAAGGTAGAAAACCTCCATTTGAAATGAAGATCTGGAAATACAGGGATGTTGTTTCAGAGCTGCTTATTTCCTCTCAAGTTGATGCCTACTCATTTCACTGAAAAAATTCTGTAGAAGGATTTCAGGCTACAGTATTCCCCTGGTATTTGAAATGGTATCTCAGTAAGAGATCTTACCCACTCTACCTTTTCCTCAGAACCCACATTACACTTTCTCTTGAGATCACAAAGACAGCATGTTGAGCAGCCCCACAGGGCATTGGTTTAAGATCCTCAAGCAGTTTTTTTCAGGAGGTGAATTAACTAGTTTTTTGAGAAGTGGGTTGGTTTGAAAACAAGGATAAATGACAGAAATGTTAGTTAGTATATATTTAATTACTCCGAAGGTGCCCAGGGCATTGGATTAACATGTGTTTATAGCAGAGCAGTAAAAATCTATATAAAAATACAGCATGATAAGCATAATATGTAAAAAAAAGGGGGGAGAGAGATAAACACTTCCCCCTGCCCGCATTCTTCTTAATATGCTATTTTACTTAGTCTTACCATTTGATTTTCACCTCTCGGGTTTCTGACCTTCAGCTGTACATGTGTGAAACTTAACCCCATATCTACTGACTTGTTTATCTACAGCTACTATTTTAAAACATATTGCTCCTGAGCATATGCAGGTGCCACAGAGTGTCTGCTGTTGTACCAATCAAGATTTGAGGTGAAAGCACTAGATAGTTCGTCCTTTATTTTTCTTTTCCTTTTTTGTATAGTTAATAAATATAGCAGAGAGCTAATGGAGGTATATGGAGGGCAGAGTGTACTTACACTCTTTGACACTTACACTGTACTGACACTCTTTGTTCTGTTGAAAACAAAAATAATGAATAATAGCATCTGCAGAATTTTGCAAGAAACATTTCATCATTTCCATAAAAAAAAAAAAAATAATCCATGCTTTTTTCTATTGTGCAGAAACTCTTTATAGAAAGATCACCATACTTACTAACTGCATCACCTTTTGGATGTATGCAATTTCCTCTTCCCCTTGCTCCTCTTTATTAGGAAAAGATTGAGAATATTTCAACGTACTCAACAGATAAACTGAGATGGGTGTTGGAGTTAGTGACATCTAAAATTTTTAGAGCATTTCAGCAGCAGAGCTGAGAACGCTGAAGCCTGCCTTAAACACTTTCTTCACTAGTTCTCTAGATGAGTAGTACTGAACAATGTGATTTGGATTAAAAAAAAAAAAAAAAAAAAAAACCAACAAACAAACCACAACCCAACTATTTTGAATTGATTTCAATTCTGATTTCTCCAACAACATACGCAGCTCAAAGATTTATCTACAAAATCTGCCAAGCCCATTTTTTGAGCCATGGATACAGCAATATTGTGGTTCTATTTATCACAATCTCAGTTTCAGTTCCTAGCCCCCAGGCTAATAGTTTTACCATTCCCTAACTCATACTGTCTTTTCTGCTCACTGGTCTAAGCCACCTTACTAAAAAATTTAAACCTTACTGACTCCAGTTGCATTGTTCTTTTCTCTTAATACCTCTCTGGTCTTGGTATTATTGGAGATTAGAATATATTAGTGGGGAGAGAGGAGAAGGGCAATATCTACTATTATTGTATACACAGGTTCCTGTGAGAGACTTGTTTGTGCTCTGTAAATCTGCAATCCAATAAAGCATGGTCTTTAAGGCATACAACAGTATCCTTTATGTCACACAGTGAACAAGAACAGGTAGGAAGTCAGCAGTAAAATATTGGTATAAGGTGCAGATCTTAACAACATCTGTATGTTTAAAAATCTAATTTAATTCCTCCCTAGAAAGTAGGCTACTAAATGAGAGTAGGGGAGAGGAGCAAGATGTACTGCACTCCACAAGGAAACATGGAGACAAAGGCGTCCTGCTGATCCCATGGTGGCTGGAGGGGATTGTCAGAAAGTTTGTTATTTCATGCAAAACTTTCCACACCAGGAAAAGGAAAGGAAATCTTAGAGAGGACATTTCCATCCAGCAATTATCTCATAGTCCTGCCCATACTCATTTCTGCAGAAATAAGTCGCTTGGGACGTGTATGTAGAAATATATAAAAATATACTTGGTAAACCTTGGGACTGAGAACAAACTGGAGACTATAGCTCATATTCTGTGAAAAAACAGAACCTTTACTGCTTCACTGCACTAGTTTAGGGTCCTTGATACACTTCTTACATTATTCAGATGCAAAACTCTAGATGTGAATATAACCTGTGCATACAGAAAGAGCATCCAGTTGTCTACATGGCCATAGAAAATAATAATTCAGTTCCATACTGCCTGAAAACTTCTCTGCACTTGAGGAAAAGTTGGTAGGAATTGTAATTGAAATTACTAGATACTGTCTGAATATTTTTGAGGAACTGAATCTTGCCCTGTGTGCCTGAATTTCTCATCTGTAAGAAAGGGAAAATAGAACTTTTTTAAAAAGAACAACACTTTTGAGTTCTTTAATGATAAATATTGCAATGTTCAAAATATTGATTTATCAGTTCTGTAAAATGGATAAAGATGAAGCCAGAAAATGTCACTTAAAGAGAATAATTTTCTTTCCAGAATAACCAAGACGATTGTTTTCTTACATCAAATTCCATCATTACAGAATACATTTGTGGTTTTTCTTAAAATTCTGCTTTTCCTTTTATCTCCTGAACTTAATCAGAGAATTTAAGTAATTAATTCTGAAACATCTGAAAGGTCTTTAATATCTATTTTGCTTACATTAAAGATAATACGTCTTTTGAAAATCCTTCTCAGTTTTAATCTGCACATCAGCTCGCCTCTTATGCAAAATCTGTTTTCTATAATGTCACTAAAGATTTGTATTCCATTGGTTTTGTTGGAATGTGTTCAGTAAATCCTTCCAGGAATTTCTTACTCTCCTTGTGGCTGAGAAGCTAAATTGCACATCATCAGACTGACATTTTTTTCTTAATCCCTAATTCAAGTTTCCCAACAAGTTCTGGTGACCCAATAGCTTTCTTCCTCTTTTTTTTTTCCCCCCCTTTTCTTTGGCAAAGAGTTTCAAGATTCTCTCTATAAAAAGAGCACTAAGAATATTTAGGAACATCTCTTTTCTCTCTCAAGATTTGATTGCTCTTTATTCCATTCCATTTCTGATGCCACAAGATCAGTTAAGTTAATTCTTTCACAACTGAGCCCCAACCAGAATGAATTCATGAGCAGATCTGTAGAAGAATAAAAATGCTGAAAATGGACTGTCTGGTCTTCAAAGACTAATACATTCTGTAAGAGTGAAGCAGAATGACAACAGAAATAGACAGTTCTATATATCATTTAGTGATTATCAAATGTATTTCTCCTTTGCAACCTAAATTGGTAAAAGTCAACCTGTAAATTCTCCAGTTTCCTGAAAAGAGTCTATCAAAATAGCAATGTTTGTAATAGCAACTATTTAATTCCAGATACCATCCCCAAGTATTTATGAAAGCAATTTGTAAATACAGAACCTTAGCTCTCATGTCAAAACAACAAAAGTTACTAGTATCTTCTTACCTTATCCACTATAAGAGCTGACTCCATCCCTTGACTTCTTAATGTGAAGATAGTCAACAATATCACTTGGAAAAGTGATGATCAAGTTAATGCTTATGAATGTGTTTTATGAATATATAGAAGGAATATGAATATATGTGTAAGCATGCTATCGAAGTAAATTAGTAGTTTGGTTTATCAAACCAAAACAGTAGAGGTTAACAGGTTGCAAACCTATCAAAATTAAGGAAACACAATACTAGAGATTGTTCTATCAACAATAATTGAAATCATGAAGTCTTCAGTAACACAATCATCTTGTCCATTATATCCACTATAATGCCCTCATCAATCAAATGTAAAGCTTGGACCATTGATCTTCAGTGCACAGAAGTTCCACCGATTTCTAGTACTTCTTTTAGAGAACCAATTATTAGAGCTTGCTATAAGCTGTTATCCTCAGTGTACCAGCTGCTAGTCATAATGCATGGAAACAGTGGATTTAACTTTCAGAGTTGTTTTCTCAGACGCAATACAGTTAACAGAAGGCAACCTGCACCCATCATGTGAGGCATCTGTGTTCTAATCTTAGATTATATGGGGATTTTTGCTAAAGTATAAATCTCTGTTGCACAAAATGGTCACTAAGGGCACATTATTAATATTAATACAATATTGAAAACATGGTCTTCCTGTTTACTGCATTTTCTCTAGTCCAAAATGAGTTAGGAAACGGATGACAGTTGCTAAATATCAAGTTATCTTCTCTGTGTCTAGAAACTTAGTTATATTCCATACAGAAGTGAGTTCTCAAAAGCATATTCTGGTTTTGTTGAGCAAAGAGTAAATTCAGCAGCACTTCTATCTCATCAGGCTAAACAAGGACTTTAAATGACAGTTTTTATGGCTGTAAAATCTGGATGGATTTTAATAAGATAAAGAACACACTATTTCTTCCTTGGTGTCCTTGTCAAAATCTGAAGATATCAGGATGTTTCAAAAGTGATCAGGCAGAATTAGTAACTGCAAAATCAACACTGAAAAGTAGGGAATAGGCTTAGTTTCAAGGCCACTATGGTGATCCCTGTAGTGCTGCAAAACTGCAAGAAAAAGTTATGGCAGAATTCTGTTTCAGTTTTGGAAACTACACAGTTTTGGAATTTAAAAAAAAACTTGTTTTTAATAACGCTGTAGTGATGCTACCACCTTAGTGATAAGCTAAACTGTGAAAATACAACATCTGCTAGAGCTGTAGAATTAAAATTAATAAGGTACTTAGAGGTTTCTTTTTGAAACAATAGAGTTTCATTGTTTAAATCCTCTTGTCACTTAAACTGTCTGTTGTGTATTCAGTCTGTGAAAAGTTTGCTCTGCAAGTTTGTCAGTCCTTGTGTTCTCAGATAATTTCTCAGATGCACTGGGAGATTTTAAAGCAGTGGTATCAACTATTATTCTGTTCTACATCATCCATTAATAAACTTTTAGGATCATGTTTTGTAATAGGGTTCTCAAATTTTTCCTTTTGCTTCAGCCTATTAGTAATGTGTATTGGATGCTTTTTCTGCTTTACCTTCCCTCATTTTATGCGTAGAACCCAGCATGTATCTTCCTTAACAAAATATAGCAAAACAATAGTTTAATGCCAGATGAGACAAATAAAGAATATCCAAATAAAAGGATAATGTGGTTAGATGACAATATGGTTTATATGATTATATTGTTCTAATTACAGGAAACACTTTTCACATTTTAAAAGGTCTCCATATTTTGCTAAGTTTAGAGATAGCAAAACCAAATCTATTTCAAAATCAGATGTACTGTTGTTTTTCATGTGTATTCTTCATGCTCTTCATTACTCCATCCCTTACCACCTCCTTTTAGGAACAGTACCATATCTCAAGCTGCAGGGAAAGAATCCTCCTCATAGCAGAAAGACTCATTAGGACTCCATGGGATCAGTGCACCCCTCACCAAAGGGGAAAATTCACTATATTTTACATCTCTTTCTTGGAAGCTGGAAAAAAACCTACTCTCTTTCCAGGCACGCTGCAGCATGGCATTATGCTGTTTGAAGTCTTTCTCTTTGTGGTATTAGGAACACTGTGGAAAGGAAAGGAGAGGAGAGGAGAGGAAAGGAAAGAAGAGGAAAGGAGAGGAAAGGAGAGGAAAGGAGAGGAAAGGAGAGGAAAGGAGAGG
>JAVSBS010016013.1:0-30060 GCA_033124195.1 Coracias cyanogaster
GGTTGGGGGGGGGGGGAGACGGGAGGAGAAGGAGAGGAAGGAGGGAGAGGGCGAGGAAGACTAGCTGGGAATGGTTCGCTCCATTAGGAGGGGGCGGGGGAAGTACAGCCTCACGCCCACCACCGGCCTGACGCGGGGGGATGACACGGACCGGGGCTTTTTCCCCCCCCCTTGCCTTTTTTTCTTTTTTTTTCTTTTCTTTTCTTTTTTTTTAATATGCACCTTGGTAGAGAAACGCCATTTATAGGCATCACAGGCTGGATTTATCCTCTCTCTCCCCGTGTCCCCCCGCCCCGTTCATCGCCGAGGATTCCCCCCCCCCCAACCCCAACATCCTCCTCCCTTCTCCTGCCCCGTGTGGCAGCGCTGGGGGGGGGGGATGATGGTGGCAGCCGGGACCGTCCCCCCGGGGCTGGAGGGATGGGGACACACACACACACACACACAGAGACACGGAGGAGCCGCCCCCCCGGGGGTGGGGATAGCACGGCAAAACCCCCCCTCCCCTTCTCTTCCTCCTCCTCCTCCTCCTCCTCCTCCTCCTCCTCCGGGCCGCCCCGTCGGGTCTGGCCCGCCCGGCCCCCGCGCTGCGGAGCGGGGAGGAGGAAAAGGGAGGTGCGGGATTGGGGGGGTGGGGAAGGGGTGTCCCCCCCCTCCTCCTGCCTGCCCCTCCCCCGCCATGACGTCACCCCCAGGCTGAGGCTTTGGGGAGGGGGGAGCTGGTCGCTCCCGGCTGTGCCCGGTGCTGTGGGACTGCAGAAGGTGGCGTGGGGAGGGGGTGAGGAGTGGGGAGCCCCGGTGAGGCCCTACAGTGGCCGGGGGGGGGGTCACCGCACCCCAGCCCCTGGCTGGGCTGAGGGTGTGACGGGGCTGGGTGGAGGGGATGGCACTGGCCGAGGCTGCAGGGCTTGGTTTGGGGTGCTCCTGCGGCTGGATGCTCGCCCAGGACCCACCTCATGGCCACCCGCTGCAGCAGCACGGGAGGAACCTCAAGGTGCTGGCATGGGCAAAGTCACCAGCACAAACCCCATCCTACAGCCTTTACCCTGCACAGTTCTCCTCTCCAGGCTCAGCCCTGACCTTCGCCAGCCATCTGTAGCATCTCCAGGAGCCAAAAGGAGACTGGCTGGAGCGAGAACTGCTCTTGATCTTTGCTCCCCTTGGACCCAGGTCCCCATGTCTCTGCAATCCCACTGTCTCACAGAGCTCTGGACTAGCTGGGCTACCAGTTGGTCCTTCTCTTTTAAAAACCACCCCTGACAGTCCTCAGACCTCAATGGCAGAGGGACAGCACCTGCCAGGCGGGGTCTCCTTGGGCTGCAAATGCCTGAAGCTCACCAGGTTAAAGACGGGGATTACATGGGGTTATTAAATGAATCAGTGGAAGGAAACTGGAGGGCAAGATGAAAAGCTTCCTTGCTGTTGACTCTTTAGGTCTACCTAATGCGTGCAGAGGCACCCTGCGTGGGCACCCTCTCTTAAAGCCATCGTGAACCTCTGTTTCTTCAACTGGAGAGCGGGTATAATGTTGGGAAACCACTCTAGCATTCAGCTGGAGCCTGTAGATGAAAATCCCCGACTTGTCTCCTCTGCACCTTTCCCCTGCTTCTTTTTGTTCCATCTTTTCTTCCTACTCATAGATCTCCACTATGGATGGTGAGTTGGATTAGAGGATGGAACTGGCTGAAAACTAACCTGAGGAGTTCGAATCATAGGATCGTTTTAGTTGAAATAAACCTTTACGGTCATCAAGTCCAGCTGTTAACCCAGGGCACCATCAAACCGTGTCCCTCAGCACCACATCTCCACGGCTTTGAAACCCCTCCGGGTATGAGGACTCCACCACTGCCCTGCCCAGCCTGGGCCAGCCCTTCACAGCCCTTTTCGTGAAGGAGTTTTTCCCAATACCCAACCTCAACCTTCCCTGGTGCTTTTGTAATGCAACGGAGAGACTGAAGTGGATTTTGAAGTGTGGACCTGCCCTTTTCCTGGGTGGGGATAGGTTAGGTGGCAGTGCAAAAGATCTTCTCTGTCTCCCAGTCAGTGTATTATCAGGATAAAGAAGGAAGAGGATGAAAGTTAGTGTGGGTTGAGGTACATGGATATAATCCTTGAACCCACCAGCCCTTGGCAGCAGGTCCCGTTAAGCAGGACAAGGCACCCTTGCAGAACCCCAGGTTGTGGAGGCTACAGCAAGAGGAGTTCTCAGTTCACTCCTCTGCCCTGTTGATAACCATGTTGGCTTACTTATAGATTCATGTGGTTTTACCTGCTCCTTTTTTTTTCCTTTTTGAAGGCATACAAGCTATACCTTCAGGTTAATGGTTGGGCTGGCTCCAAGAGGCTTGTGTTGAATGGGATTTTGACGTTACACTGCGTAAATCTGCTTCGGAATGAACTTCAGGGCAGCTTCCAATGCACAATCAGGAAGAGTTTAATATCTGGCTTCTGATACAGCCATCGTGGCCGAAATGACTGAAGCCGCTGGCAATCTGGCCACAAATCTCAGAAGAACAGGCATTTCTGGGGGTTTTCTGGCCAAACAACAACAGAAAATGATGTAACAGCTAGAGGCATCAATTACAGAGGCAAAAAGGACCTGACCAAATTCCTCTAAATGTTCTTGACTGCTGGGACAGGCCAGCTCTGTCTGAAATTCAAGCCTGGCTCCAGCCTTACCACCTTCCCTGCCCCAGGAAGGGGCCTGTCTCGCTATAGATTCTGAACAAAAGCCAGCGGTCTCAGCCCGGCTCAAATAGCAGCACTCTCAGCTCTGCTGGGAGCCCGGCAGCAGGATGAAGTGGGGACAGTTGTTTATCAAACTATCTTTTCTCTTTTTTACTTTTCTTTTCTTTTTTTTAACGTGGTATTAGCAGGTGCTTGAATATCAGCACGCCTCTGAGAGACATCTGTGTGTGTTCTAGAAGAGGACGGTGCCTTGCTCAGTCCCCGTTAGGACAATTTGCTCATCAGCACGATTTTGCCCTTGTTTTCAAGGAAAAAAAAAAGGGCTCCATCCTCACGGCTCCACTTGCTCGGGTTGGTGGCAGTGCGATCGCTGCCGTGGCGGAGGCAGACGGACAGAGCCCACGCCTGCTGCCCAGATATAGCTCTGCCAGAGATGGCGTGGGCTGCGCCGGAGCGCCTGGAGAAGTGTTTGGGTGGGCAGCCCTGCGCTGTCACTGCTGGGCAGCTGATTTAAAGCCAGCCCAGCTCCATCTAAATCATCTACCGCAAGAGGACCCACCACCGGTAGCGGGTGTGCTTTTCCTGTAGCATTCAGCTGGCTGTCATGGCTGAGCCTCCCAAGGAGCAGCCGGCTCAAGGCAGTGGAGCGAGAGCGAGCTGCTTTCCTTGCCTGCATCTCTGCAGCTCTTTTTCCTCTCCATCTCTTTTTTCTTTTTTTTTTTTTTTTAATGCAAAATATCTCTTCAAACAGCTCACACCATAGGCTCCTCGGTTCGCGGTTGTGGGCTAGTAATAGGGATAAAAACTGAATCTTTTGTGCTGTCAGTCAGCAACTGATTTATTCCAAGCATCAGCTTAGAGGGGAGGGTCCAGTGATCACGGTGATATTTAAAAGTCCCTCCTATGGGTGTGTGAGGAATGTATTCGCTCTGAGCTCATCCTGCAGTAGCATCCTCTCTACCAGGAGGTGACTTTCCATCACCCTCCTCTCTACCAGGAGGTGGCTTTCCATCACCATCCCTGCTACCAGGAGGTGACTTTCCATCACCATCCTCTCTACCAGGAGGTGACTTTCCATCACCCTCCTCTCTACCAGGAGGTGACTTTCCATCACCCTCCTCTCTACCAGGAGGTGACTTTCCATCACCATCGCTGCTACCAGGAGCTTTGCTTTTACTCTCCCTCCCCATCAGCCAGAGATCCAGCCCCAGTGAAGCTGGGATGAAACAGGAGCTTATGGCTTGTGTCCCTGTACCCTCCAGCTTTGCAGGTCCCTGAGAAGGTTGGGGACAGAGTGACAGCTTTGCAGCCCTGCAGAGGTGGCTGTCCTTGCTTGTGCTGTGGCTCCCAGCCCCCAGCTGCTGCTCTCCCTACAGGAATGTGTCCAGCCAGAAAAATGCATGCAACTAGCAAACCTAGCTGATAAATGAATAGCTGTTTACAGTACCATCCTCCAAGATTTTATGGAGGTAGAAAAAGAATGAGAACACACTGAAAATGCGACAGGTAGGCTTAAAGAAATATCTTTCTTTAATGGCCAGACTTCTAAAGCTTTTTTTTTTGGGTGGCCTTGTTTATTAGACATCTGGCTTCATTGCTGGCTGGATGTGTCTTGACTTCAGCTAAGCAGAAAAGAATCAAGTCATGCACCCAAGACCAGAATTTGCCCCACATCTGGCTAGAAATGAACACGAAAATACTGCTTGTCACTCATCACAAAAAAACATTGTCATTTGATGTCTGCGAGAATGTGTTTCTGAAAATATAAACTGTTGCTCCGGTTCCAAATATAAAACTGGGAAAGAAAAAAAGCATACGGCTGAGGTGATGTAGAAGGGATGTGAGCGCTCGATGCTGAATCTTTAAGAAGTGGAAAATGCTGGGTAAGGTATTTGTAACCTGTTTGACACAGAAAACAAAGATCTGATATAAACTTAGAAAGTGATTAGAATAGTGCAATCTTCAGTCTCAGCTTCTGGGATTTTCAAAGGGGAACATCAGGATGCCAGACTACGTTTACTTGGAAAGCTCAGCTTCTGTGTTCCTTCTTCAATAATTCTTTTTTTCTTTAATTTTAAAAAGCAATCTTAAAAAAAAAAAACCCTCGAGATGTCACTTGGCCCTGACCAACTCCTGCCAGCCAATCCAGTAAGGAGAGAGCTATCTGTTACAGAAACAGGAGTGTTTGCATTTAACTGCACTCCTCGGAGATGTATTTTTAGGAGTGTTTGCACTCAAAATTCTGCATCTTATTAGCATGACCCCTTTAGATCGGCTTGTGGCAGCAGCATTGCTGCTGAGCCCCGGCGAGCTGAGGGGAGGTATCTGAGCCCGCTCTGCGCTAGCCAGATGGAGTTTCACACCCACTACAATTATGTTTGCAACACATGATGTGCTTAAGGTGCCTGTGGATGTTTCGAAGAGGAGGATGGTTTCAGTAAAGCAGTCTCAGAAGACAGCAGGATCGATCCTCAGCATCTTTACCCCTGAAATTTCCCTTCAAGGAGCATAAATCTAAGGGCAGGCTGTATGGGAAGTAAGTAGACCTGGAAAATGGCTGTGAAAAGGCTGCTGTCGGTGGATTTCCTGGCATCCAGGCTTACTATCATCACAGGAATAGAACAGCCCAGGTTGGTAGGGACCTCCAGAGATCACCTGGTCCAACCTCTCATGGAAAAGGGTGCCTAGATGAGATTATCTAGCACCTTGTCCAGTTGTGCCTTGAAAAACCTCCAGTGCTGGGGACTCCACCAAATTCCTGGGGAGGTTGTTCCAGTGATTGCTTCATTTTTGGTGAAATCCACACTGCCAAAGAATTGGAAGGTTTGTGATGTTGATCACTCTCTGACGTCCTCAGTAGACACCTTGGTCCAGATACCAGCCCGTCCCGAGTGCGTGAGAGTAACCTTGTGGTATTAAGATAATTTCAGTTTCTCTGGTTGCCAGTAACCAAGTTCTGGATCTTGGTTCGGAATCAGGCTCCAGATCTGGAATAACAACACCATGGCCAGAACACAAACTGGCTGTGCAAATCCTTTATGCTCAGTATGTATCAATAACTAGTCCTAAAGCTGCTGGCACATGAGCGTTTCCTGCTTCCATGGGCATCAGCAGCACAACTTGTATTGACCATGGTGAGACAGGACGTTCCTCAGTGGGGTGGTATTCTGAATCATGTGTTTCTTGCATTGATTTATAGAGTATCTACTGCCACAGCAGCTATTAACCTTCAGTTACAGTAGGACTTCAATAGCTGAAATGCCATTCCAGGTTTTCTTTATACCCATCAATATGATTTGTTCTAGAAAAAAACCATAAATATTTATTTAAAGAACCAGCCACACCAGATTTCCAGCTATCGTGGGAAGATGCTGCTTCTACATTTCAAATTTCTCTTCACCAGTCCTTAGTCATGTAAACCAAAGTTTCAGGGGAACTTGGGGATTCAGGGAGCAGGAAAATGTTGTGTTAATTAGTTGTGGGCTGATGAGAACATTGCCAGGACAGATGTTCTGCCAGTCACACGTGCGTTGCAAGGACTTCAAGTGCGATCTCACTCTGCTAGGAAGGATGAAATCTGGGAGGAAGAATGTGTACAAAGGTGAAAAGGGCTCTGTGACAAGGTAAAGCAGGATGGCTCTGTACAGGCACTTGCAATCTGCTTTGCAGAGATGCTGAGGACGTGCAACTTCTCCACCCCACCTCCTCCTCTGCTATTAGCTTTAGGAACACATTTATGACGCTGGAAGCTGGGAAAGGTTGGAGATAAGTCCCATGAATCTGAGTAGAAAGCTTCTTCTTGATGAGAACTGGGAGCCATCCTTCTTCAGAACCCGCATTTGGGTCACATTTATCTTGTGTGTGCCGCAACTAGTGTAATTAACTCAAACATCATCCTGTGTCAGCTGCCATGCAGGTGACTGCAGCTGGGAAAGTCAAGAGCAGTTCCACAGCTGCTCTTCATAGGTGCACAGAGCAACTCAAGGGCCATCCTTGAGGACTTGCCTTGCTCCACACCATGATCTAGCAGTACAATAAAGGAGCTGGAAAGGGACGTGGAGAGCTGTGGACTAAGAGGTTTCACACATCACTTTTAATTAATTGCCATTATCTACCAGGATCTAAACCCACCTTTGTGCGCACCAAAGGCCTTTGCCCTAGTAACACTAAAGGAATGATGTCTCTTTCTCGTGTTCTTTACCTGTGCCACCCCTGCTCATTGTCACCTCTGGGTTTTGTGATGAACTGTTTGCTCTGCTAGACCCTAGGAAGTTGGGACTGAACTCCAGGGGCCATGGACAAGCCCCCTCCACCCAGGGAGCGGGCAGCAGCCCTTGAAGGCAGGCTGGGAAGTGGCAGGCTGCTGTAGTTTGTCTCTTCTGTCACTAGAGTGAGACATGCTCATAAGCATCCTGGGCTCCTCTTCTGGGAGGTGCTGAGCAGGCCCGTGGGGTGCTGGGCACTGGTGCTGGCATGGAGCAGGCACCATGCACCATGGTGGGCCTTGGCATCCTCAGCAAGTTGAGCCTCAGGAGCAGAAACTGTCCAAGTTACACCGCTCTACCACACGCTTATTTTTCTGTTGTTTTACAATTGCCATGGAATATCTGAAGTGGGTGAGGCGGTGGGATGGACCCTAAAAATCCTGTGTCATGACCTCTTGGGAGCCGTGACTACTAACCCCTGATTTCTGCAGGCCAGCAGAGTCCACCGGCATCTTTCTACTGACTTCCAAAAGACTTTGAGTCAGACCATCACAGCGCTGAGCCCGAGCGACCTGTATTGCAGATATTTCTCAGTGAGGCAGCGAGAACTTTTTACTGAAGGGTAAAAAGACACTGGTAGTTTTACCATCTAAATCAAATGACTCATTAAGGAAACTGCCCCCTTGCCACCTCCATGACGTGCCCACCTGAAGACACATGATTTATGATGATATATTTCATCCCATAAGGATGGAGGTGTTTTTTTCCTCTTTTTTTTTTTCTGTTTCTCAGAGAAACGTGTGATGCCCTGCCAGTGAGTGGCCTGTGCAGGTCCAGCCGGAGAAAGCAAGCTGCTAAAAGGTAGTGATTGCAGCACTGATCTCTTGCAGGCTCTGCAGTGTGAGGAGGTGGTTCTGAATCACAATGAACTTAATTGAACAAGAAATGGCATTGATTTTTCCTTTCCAGCCCTCCCCATTGCTCATGGCAGCAGTGCACGGAACCCTCTGCCCATGCCAAGCAGCAGAACTGCACAGCGCAGTCGAATGGAGATTTATTTTCTTTTAAATTTTTGTCCTATACTTAGCGTGTATTTATTTTTAAATGGGGTAAAAAACTGAAGCTCTCTAGGCTTTGAATTGTCACCGGGGAAAAGCAGTATGGGTTTCAGGAGTACAAGGAAGCAAGTTATGTGAGAAACTGCAGCTCACTTTGTACTCTCCTGGTCAGGAGATAACGTTGTTCTTGAGTATATCTGGTTGTTGGAAGAACTAGAACAACACCATCACCAAGCTGCTGAAGGGCTCCTAAAAGGCAAAAAAGTAAATTGTGAAGGTATCTGGGAAAAATCTCTAGCAGATTCATGCTAGCAGTCTTTGGCAGTGCCATGAGCTGACCCACCAGTGTTTTGTCCCTTGTAGCTCTGTCAGTATTTGGGCTGATTTGGCACTTTCTCCCATGAAACTTCCAAAGTAATGTAATGAGTAGATGTGCCTCTTTGGGACATGGTCTAGGGGAGATGTTGGGAGGAAGGTTGGACTTGCTGAACCTAGAGGTCTTTTCCAGTCTAAATGATTCTGTGGTTCTATTCAGTTCATGCCAGCTGTGGAGATTGTGGTTGTGACTGCGTGGAGCTGGACTCCAGAAGGCTGCTGCTGGGTGGAAGTTCTCTCAACATATCTGTTAGGCTCCACCCTTCATGCTTTGCTGTCATCAAATGTAGGACGCACTGAAATTCATGGCCAGGTCTTTTGAATTTAGACTGCAGAAAACCATCATTCAAGAAGTGTAGGATTCCTTGTTTGTATCATATTCTGGATTTCATGGCATTCATGAGGCAGAAAAAGCTCCATCTCATGCTATATTTCTATGACCCCCATCTTCCCTACTGGCTGAGGGTCTGACAGAAAAGAGAAAATAAACCCTGGGGGAAGAACTGTAGGGTAGCAATAGATAACCCAACGTCAGGTGGAACACCATGACTTTCTGCTCCAGTTTGCAAACACTGGAGTAGGCAAATGTTCCTGAAAGCATGAGTAGATCATGGGGTGACTATGAGCCACGAATATGGCACAGGCAAATGCATTCTTGTGTGTCAGGTGAGGAGGGCAAGTGTTTCTCTTGCCTGCCTCCTGCCACTTGATATTTTCATCACTTTCTGAGGAGTGATTAAATGGATAGTGAGCAGGTATTGGGTTTCATAGAAGTCCTGTCATTGACTTCAATAAGAGCAGAATCAGACTCTTCTAGAATCGATATAATTCATGAAAGCGCTGAACGTTGTACAAGAGCTAAAGCAGCATGTTGTGCTGCAATATGATACGTATAACGAAGTTACTGGCATCCAAGCACTCTGTCTAATGGGGAAAAAAAGAGAATTGCTGTCGTCGAAAGCAGGGGCTGAGCTGGGGAGCCTAAGAAGTGAAACTCAAGGAAATGGCAACTTTGGGCGTTATTTTGGCATTATTTTTGTGTTGCTTTTGACCTGCATGGGCAAACCTTCAACGCACCTCTCCTGCTACTCCTCTATGCTTTGCAAACTGACCTCTGATCTCAGCAGGGAAGGTCGGCTTTGGATTCCACCTCCACCAGAGTAACAAGAGGCTGGTTTTGACTTTGGAAGGGGACAGGTGATCTTTCTGCACTTCTGATAGAGAGAAGCCTCTAACCAGCTGAGGAGGTTGAAGAAGCCAGCCAAGACCAGAAGCACCAGGGCCATAACACCAAGCTATTGGAGAGGGTTGGGTGGGACTGAGCTTCTCTCTGTGGAAACAAAAGCAGAGCCATCTACCACAGCTCGTAGTGGTTGTGGCTGGGTGTCTCTTTTGCCAGCAAGACCTTCAGGCCAGAAGGTGAAGGCTATTGGAGGCGCTCCAGCCCAGCCCACAGCTAATGCCCTTGTTGCCCAACAATTAAAAGGGACAAAACATCAGGAAAAACTTATTTCCTGTGAGGATACCAGAGCCCTGGAGAAGGCTGCCTGGAGAAGATAGTGGTTAGACCTGCAGCGTGCATCGCTAAAGTCAGACAACTGTTCACCTGCTACAGCTGTATTGGGTTTGGATTCTGCTGTTCTTCAAAAGAAGGTCTCAAAAGAGAAGAAAAAGTATCAGGCAACCCAGTAGGAAGTCTAGCAGCTTGATAGCCTATAAATGCAATACACTGAGACTATGTGGTGTAGAACTTAAAACCCCAGAATATTTCATATATTAAGAAGCCTCCAGTGATTCCACTATGATCATTATGCCTAGTTTTACAAGCTAAGCCTCATTTTTCTGACTTCCTGCAAAAAGACTGCTTTCTCCTTGCAACTCTTCAATTATTTTCTCTAGCCAGAGGAGGATTTTTCTGTGTGTAAAGTCTGAGGTTAATCTGACAAGGAATCTTGGAGATATGAGCCTGGAAATTGAGAGCAGGGTTTGTTGTTGGTACAAGGTTTTCAGTTTGTTCTTTTTTAAAATTTTATTTTAAATCATCCTATCACAAAACTCAAGGTGTGGAAGCCTTTAATATGATGATTTAGCTTTCCTCCCTGAACAATTATTCTCTTACACACATTTTAATAAGGGCAGAGGACAGTGGTGTAACAAGCCTCAGCAACAGTTTCACTAACTTAACAAAATTCTGAGGCTATGGCGGCACTTGCCATAAGAGGGGGAAAAAAAAAAAAAACCAAACACAAAACCCCCCCCAAACCAACGAACATCTCTCCTGTGTATCCTGTTCCAGGTCCTTGATTGTAGAGGATGTCAAGGCACAGAACTATTACTCTTATTAGCTTGAAATTGCATCCTGAGAAAGGGACTGAGCTTGGAAAGCTGGAGAGAAGAATTCCCCCGAGGAGCCGCAGAGCTGGTGGTGGGGAGGCATAAAACCATTCGTTATTCTTCAGGTCTGGGGAAAATGAGGCAGAAGCAAGGAATTTATTTGAAATACCTTCTGGGTATTTCAGACACTATGTGATATTTGCACCAGCTGAATCGCTAGCACACTATTTTTTTTTTTCTTAAAGGGAAGAAAATTGTGTAAGTCGTGGCACACAGGGGGGTGCATTTTTTTTTTTTTTTTAAAGTGAGGTCTAAATTAGGCTTTAGGAGAAAACTAGTCTGGGTTTCTGTGGCTGGGAGGTGTACCACTGTACAAGGCAGCAGACAGCACTTATGGCACCTCTCAGGAGTTGTGATTAAGGACTTGGGCAGTGGCTCCTTCCTGCCCCAGAGCTGGGCCCACCAGGAGCTCATGGAGTTTGGAAGGAAACACTCTTCCTCCACCCTGGGTTTCCAACAAGCTGATTTAATCCTGCGAGCTCAGAATGGCTCCAGCTTTGCATCTGATTTCTTCAGGATGGACTTGAGGGATAGAAAAGTAATATTTACAGTGAAGAGCTGCTCCAGGCTACATGTTGCCATGTGATGCGTGTGTGTTGATGGTAAAGGAGCGTCTTGGGCTAAAGACGGAATCAGGTTTACACCTCATGTAAAGGCTTGGGTTTACTGCTACGAGATTAAACGATCAGCTTTGATTCAGGGTTTTATAGCAAGTGATTGTTGGCCTGCTTTTGGATTAACAGCCCCCATTAAAGATCTTTTCAGCTGCTTATTAAAGGCATGGAAAGGGAGGGGCAGGTGGTTAAAGCACTTGAAATATAAGGCAATGCATTTTATTGTAGCAACAGCTTCTTTCCTACTCCCTTACCAATCAGAGGGAAAAAATTAAATTATTATACTGTTGATGATTTTAGGGATGGTCTTGCACTGTCCTGCTGTGGAAGGCTAGACATCCATGTTCTCAATCCTAAATCCATCTACGTAAAATCCAGCTGTGCACTAAGTGAAGCTACTCCTTGGAGCCCAAATGGCTGCTCGTGATGCCCCTTCTTAGGTAAACTTTACCTCTAAGTGGTGTGTCATTGCTCAATGTGAGCAAAACCTATTGCAATGGGACTGTATAATTAATTTAACTAATCACCTTTTGTTTTTTTTAATAAGGAAAACAGCTATACATAATAAAGTAATACTCTTGTCTTAGTTTTCCATACAAATTCAGCCTCCCACAGGTGGACCTTTTCCTCACTTAGGAACAATAGAATAAAGCAATTTAACAGGACCTAGAAATTCTCCAGGACAGGTATTTAAGAGCTTGGTATGTTTTTCCACCAAAATAATTTGCCAAATACAATTATATTACTGCTTCTGGTCTAAAAGCTGAGGGATGTGCTCTCCTAGAAGGTCTGTGGTAGATTGTGTTCCTTTCGGCTTAGCATACGTTGAAATGTATCATATGCAAATATTTGGGCTTTTGACACTTAACAGGAAAGAATAACAGAGGTGGAACTAATTAAGAAAAAGCCATTCCCTTGGTTTCCATTATTCACCACACCTGTTACCCCAGGTGGCTCAAATCCAGATGTTTTGATGCCAAAATCCTGACATCAACCCAGAATTGTGGAGTTACATGTATGTTTGAGCTGTTAAGGAGCCGTTTGTTGCCGGTTCCTCGCATGCTGCAAATTGGCACATTTTTATTGAAGCCAGTTGTGCTCTGTTGACTTCACGCTAAACGAATAGCTGAGCCATTGTAGTCTGAGGCTTTGCCCAATTCTCATTAAAATCAAAGTATATTCTTGCCAGCTTCCTAGAGAGTTAGGTCAGACTCAGGGAAACAATGGGCAAAACTGTAATTTGTGTGATTTTTTTTTTTTTTTTAATATCACACCCAGGGAAGGTATTTATGCAAATGGGCTTGGCTAAAACCCAACAAGCAGAACTGGTGACTTCAAATGACCTTCATTGCCCTGCTTTGATGGTCCCAGAACCAATGCAAAGACCTCGATAAAATATTTAAATTTCAGGTTTGCGGCTGCTAATACTAAATGACACACCTCAGTGCCAACCAGCTGACCAGGGGGGAAAATTTAACATTCCTGATCTCTAATAGGATAAGAAAAATCTTAAAGTTTAAAATTTGTCCTTTCGTCTTATCAACAAGCCGCAATGGATGAAAGGAACGTGCAGCACAATTCTAGCTCAGTGAGAAGAGGGGAAAAAGAAGTGTGACAATGAGTCATCGGGTACGAAGCACCAGAATTCAGTAAATCAAGCAATTTTCTTTTTTTTTTTTTTTTTTTTTCCTTTTTCCAGGCAAACTGCCTTTCATCTGATCAGGTCTGCATGACAGCTGTGTATTTCCAAGAGTGCCGCTCTCCAGAGGGAAGAGAGCATAAGAACACCAGGAACTCGTGGGCAACCTACTTCTCTTGTGGATTAGCTCGCATGCTCTTTTTATTGGAGCTGCTATCACAGCAAACCAGGGGAATCATGGGCAGCGCACATCCTTCTAAAGCTGTTCTCCTCCGAGACTGACCCTGCAACTCTAACTCAAGTCCTTGGACTGCTCGCTTACGGATTTACAGTGCCCTCAATCAGCCCTACAAATAAAAACAAAGAACAGGGGCTGTTAATAAGAGGCTCTGAATTAGAACGCTTGTGATTTGCTGCTGGCAGAGACGGACTGGCACAACCTTGTCAGCCCTGCTAATAAACTCCAGTCGCGGCGCTGACCTGCTGACAGGCTCCACAAGCTGATGAGATCTTGCAGCTTTTCAGCAACGATGCATGTCAGTGCGGAAGGCTTCTTTATTATCTTATTTTTAGTAGGGCGCTAGAGTGACAACAGAAGCTAAGGAAGTGAGGAGGGCTGTGGCATCAATATTTTCAAATGCTGCCTTCTCCCTGCCCCTTAAGCTATGCTGAGTTCAGTGATGGAGCTTTGCAACTTCAGTCATCAACCAGCAAGACATCAGGGACCCTTCATGAAGGGGTTCCTAACCCCAGGAACCTGCTGAAGCTATTTATGGTTTACATGAGTTCATGAAAGATTGAGATAACCGTTTAGTAAGTGTTACTAAATATGCGTAGAAATATCCAGCTCAGAAAGGTCATGAGCAAAAAAATAGTTGAATCCTGAGTAGGTGCTGATGGAAAATATCATATCCATTTGCCCTGGCCATACGTGTTCCTTAGGTGTCTGTGGGCCTCTGCTGGAGGTTCTTGTGGTCGCCACTTTGAGAAGTAAGTATGCATTTCCATGTCCTCTTCTGGGGCCAGGAGCAGATGGACCTTGCAGAGACCTGCAAAGCCATGCACTGGCTGGTCAAGCGACAAATTGTGGCTAATAAAGCTATCCAGAGTGACATGAAAAACATGCGATATAATCCATTGTGCTGGGACCACCCGTGGCGCATAGTGTCCTCTCCAGTGGTGTGCACTGCTCCATGGCCGATAACACCTATGCTGCTGCCTAGCCTTGAGATACCTCTCTCTCTTTCCATCACGGCCAACTCCATCCCTTCTAATAGTTTACCCTTCTCTGCCCCCTTTTTTTTTTTTCACATGGTAGACACTCCTGTCCCTGCCCCACCGAACTTGCTGGATTCACCAGTCTCCTGCACCAAAATCCTCCCTCTATGAGAAAAAAATTCAATGCTCTTTCAGATTCTTTATTGACTGAAGTAAGAGGAGTAGCTCCTGAAAAGAAGTATTTACCTGGCAGCATCCCTTTAAACCCATGACTCATCATCACGAGTGCATCTCTGATTCTCTTTCCATTCATGTCTCAAGGACCAATATCTCGGTTCATGAAAATTTTAGGCACTTGCTTTTCTGCCTGGTGTTCCAAGCTCCGTGTAATGGATGTGGGTAGTACAGATGACTTTGCTATGAATGAACAGTGCTCTGTGGAGGAAGGCCATGCACTTTCTCCAGCTCCTCACCAGAACACGTGAGGCTGCTTGTAGGTCTGGCAGGGGCCAGGCTTCAACATCTGAAATGGATCAGTGATGGAGGAGCTGCTCCTTCACATGCTTAGCAGCCATAGCCTTGGGAAAAAAAAAAACCACCCACCTGGAGTTCCAGGCTCTGCTTTAGAGAGAAAATCCTTTGAATCAAGGTGCGAGTCTAGTTATAATACAAGGTCTCATCTCACATTATTGCATTGATTATTGTAATTGTGCCCTTCCAGGACTTTTTTGAGCTATACGATATCCAGTTATAGCTGTTTGAAATACCTCTGTGCTGCACACGATGTGGCGCTGGGGAAAGGAGGTAGTAGCTGTATTTCATTTAGCTTCTTGTTCTTACAGTAAGGCTTTTTATGGTTAAGAGAGTTGGCATTATTAATATTCTTTATTTCACTGATGGCTATATCTGAAGCTATCTTTCTGAGCACCATGCCAAAAATGTACTTATCTGTGTTTCTGCAGTGTCCAGTTTTCTAAGGGAGGAGGCATAGGCCCTCCATACTCTTGGCCCATTCTTTTGTGCTAGGATTTATACACTGAATTTTCACGCATTTCATTTGCAACAGAACACATGAAAATGCAGCATCATTGAAGTCTAAAGCAGCAGTGAAGTTGAACTCAGTGGGAAAAGGATTTCTCCTTGAGTAGCTCCTAATGTTGATCAGTACTGCTTAGAGGAGCTAAACCTTCTGGGAGGTTCACTCCTAGGAGAGTGACTCTGGATTTCTCTCCTCCTTCCTGCTTTCCCTCCTCCACATCTTTACAATCTGGGGGCTTTTTTGTTGTTGTTGTTTAATTGTTTTGGATTTTTTTGCTTGCTTAAACTTGAAGATAAACTGCACCTGGGCTTTAATTTGCCTGGCTATGCATCCTCCTTTCCTCTGTGCAGAGCTAAGTGCAACACTCATGTGGGGCTTACTCCCACCACCTTTAAGGGATTTAGACAATGCATTGGTCACCTTTTGATTCCTTCACTGAAAATGCTCTCAGACTGGGAGAACCTCCACAAAAGCCATTCTCAGATGAAAGGCATATTGTTTCTTGTTCTTGAAACTGCTTTTCCACACCAAAGGATTTATTTTCTTTCTCCTTTCCTTTTCCAGACTAGCAAAGTCATAATTGGAGGTGTCAAGTTTTCCTCCTTGTTCCTTCAATATACACCTGGCATGATGAACATGCTTCACACCGTTGGCATATGCATGATTACATCATATGTAGACATCCTCAAGTGCTCTCATGCTTTGTTGAACGAGAACAACATGTAGGTCTACATCTGAAGCCACAAGCAGCCTTATGAGATGGAGGGTTTTTCCTCTACTTGAGTAGCAGCAAGCCCATCCTGGGTGCTGCAGATGACTTGCCCTTGCTCTGATCTATCATCCTTCCTCCCTAAGATTGAGACCCTCTGCTCCGATCCTGCCAGTCTCTCTGAATCATGCCCATCAGCCTCCCAGCTCCCCAGCAGCTGACTTGCCAGACAGGGCTCCCACCACAGCACACTTTGAGGTATTGATGGATCCTGCGGAGGTGAAAAGAGAAGAGGCATAGCAGACCTGTACTCTTTGGCGGCCTGCTGGGTCAAGCCTGTTGGTTTAAAAAGGAAAAGAAAGGGAAAAAGAGTATAATTCTTTTTTTTTCGCCCCCAGTTCTCCCTCTGTGCTTTCAAATAGTGAAGGTCAAAACTGAATGCTGGCATTTCCTGTGCGCATTATGAAGTGTCACCAGGGAGAGGAAGCCCAGGTGGGAGCCTGCAGATGTTCCGTGCACCCTGCTGGTCCCACTGCTCAGCTCCCAGCAGTGCTGGCCACCATAGCTAGTTTATATTATGAATTCCCGTAGGCTTCACATCACATTTGGGAGCAGCAGTCTCCCAGTTTGTGGTGTTCTGAGTCCCACTAGAGCAGGTTGTGCAAAGCCCCATCCAACAGAGCACATCCAGTGGTGGAATATCCGCAACTTCACTGGGCAACCTGTGCCAGTGTCTCCCCACCCTCAGCGTGAAGAGCTTCTTCCTAATTTCTAACATAAATCTATCATCTTTCCGTTTGAACCCATTACCCCTTGTCCTGTCCCTTGTAAAAAGTCCTTCTCCAGCTTTCTTCTAACCCCCCCCTTTAGATACTGAAAGGCTGATGGAAATATATGCAAAATCATACTCATTTCTAGTCAAAAACAGAAAACCAAGAATTCCTACAAAGTCCCAAAACTATTTCTGTAATATGTCTGGAAAACACTGACTTGAATTAGGACTTCCTACATAACATGAATATAAAGTTTCTGTAATTCAGGAGGGGAGATATGATGCTAAAATGTTTTAAATCCACTGAATATGCATTTTTTTTTAAAAAAAGTGACCAGAATCATGATAGATTTTTATATCTATGCTCATCCAGACCTACTAGACTCTATAGCTGTTCTTCTTATAGTAGCAGGCACTGAGATACTGTCTGTAAATCATGTTGCAGACTCATTAGTGTTACTGCTGCTTGGTTGCTAGCTGAGACACCAGTTCTGATTTAGGGTATTTTGACACTTAGCAACAAACTAAGATTTGTGAGCAGGTGGCTGAGCCAAAATAGTAGCAGAGTTCGCAGTTAGCTGAAATAATAACAAGGAATTGTTGGTCAGAATATGCTTTCTTTCTTGATTTATTAAAACAGCCTCGGAAAAACTCACTTGTGAAGGATCCACTCCCACGAGACACCTGCTTCTGAACCACCGTGGTCCAGGTGTGTTGCTTTGCACACACAGGAATGGCTCCTATGCTCGGGTTGTCCAACCCATAGACCCATTCGCCTGTGGTGGCCAAAGCAATCAGAGTGTGGGTGTCTTGCTTACCCAGGACATCTTTTAACAGCTCAGTTCTGGGCTCTCCCAGCAGCTTCTTGCACCTGCAACTCTAAAGCCACTCTCCTTCCCAGATCTACACTGCTGTGCTCTCTGCCTGAAGAAAGAGAAGATGTTGGTCTGTAGGACCCAGCTCTGGTGTGGCATTGCCCTTTCTCTCACCCCTCTCAGGCTGTACAGAGAGGCTAAAGACATAAAATCATAGAATGGTTTGGGTGGGAAGGGACCTTTTAAGGTCATCTAGTCCAACCTCCCCCTGCAGGGAGCAGGGACATCTGCAACTAGAGCAGGTTGCTCAGAGCCCCGGCCAACCTCACCTGGAACGTGTCCAAGAATGGGGCATCGACCACCTCTCTGGCCAACACGTGCCAGTGTTTCACCAGAGGTGCTGGATATCCACACCTTTCTTTTGAGGGTCTCAATAATACCTTGAACCAAGGATCTCCTCTGACTGGTTTCCAGCCTGGCTGTCAAGGTTGACCATCACCTGCCCAGCTCTACATACAAACAACTTTCCAGGCAATGGTGACAGCATGAAGCAGTCACTGCTGTGCAGTACTCACAAACTTTCCCTTTCCAAGAGGGAGGGAGACCACTGCTCCTGAGAGCAAGACCCTCTTAATGTGCCAGAGAGCCAGAACAAAACGAAAGCAAAGCCTGAAAATCTGAGGAGAGCCCAGCTCAATCTTTTAAGGCATGACCACTGGCTTGCCCAAAGCCCTGTGCTCCTGGAGTGGCCGGCTAGCAGCAGTTGACAGAGCAGCAGGGCTCTTGGCGAGAAGAAAGGTCCCACCCTGGCCTTGAAGCTGTATGAAGGTGCCCAGGAGATCCAAGCATCTGGCTGCTCAGTGCAGCTCCGTGACTTTGTTGCAAGCCTCTTCCAGAGCTCTTGTATTCTGCAAAATGGGGCTAGAAATAGAAATTTTTCTCATGCGCGAGACTTACCATCTGTTTGGGAACCTTGCTGGCAGGTTCACCAGCTGAAAGTTAAGTGTTAAAGGCTTTGTATGGGAGAATGAGAAGGTGGATGTGCATGAGGCGGGCAGGCTGGGGTGGTAGCCTTGCAAAGGCTCCTGCAGCAGTCATACCAGCAGCAGAGGCGGCTGGGGACGCAGCCTTGGTAGAGACCACTGTGGGTATTTCCAGCCTGCTGGGTTGGACTTGAGGTTCCACATTCAGACCCATCGGCTGGTGAGTGGTAGTTATTCAGTAGCAGAAATGCATTTCCTGGGTCACTTCATTATGTGCATCCAACCTGAACCACTTCAGAGGGGCAAAACTTATTTTCAGAAGGCGGAGGAATGTTCTCTGGAAATAAATACAAGCTTTCTTGCAGCACCTCAGTTTGAGCTTGCAGAAATCGCTGGTCACTTTCAAAAACCCTGACAGTTTACGTTTACAGATCACTGTGTATAAAGAACTAAGTTTTAGCAACATTTCCAGAAGAAATCAATGAAGGTATTGCAGAGAATTATGCTGCAGGAGAAGAATAAGGAGCTTTCCCCAGAAAAACACCCTTGCAGTTATTAGGAAAGCATGAGGGAAAGTGATATATTTAACTCAGGACGAGAGTGAATTGTCTGGCTTAGGGGAGAAGGTAAAGGCGAATTGTTTTCTAAAAAAGTTATTTTTAAGATGGTCTTTAAAACACAGGCAAGCATTCTGCATATCGCAGGCACTAGCACACGTGGCAAAGGAGCATTAAACCCAAAGGGCTCCATCCCAGATGATGATTCTCATGCAAGGGGTATTTAAACGTACCCCTGGGGTTGCATTGGGACACTGGACATGGATCGCTGTGACAACTGCTCTGCAGAGAAAGAACGATCAGCAAAGCCTGTGGTATGGACTGGGGTGGCCTCAGGGCCACACTGAAGAGGCAAACTAGGGGTGGAAAGAGCTGTGGAAAATACGGTGATAGAGAGAGAAGCAGCTGGTGTCTTCGTCTGCGCCAGAAAGGAGTCAAAGATCAACACAGTGTCATCACCTGGTCCATTAGCTCAGTGGATTTTTGGAAGTCCAGCTAACAGAAGGTTGAACAAACCAAATGCTGTTTCCCAGAAAAAAACCCTGATGTTTTACAAGAACATCTTGACGCCACACGGGCTTCACTGGAAAGGCAGCAATAAGACATTTAATATTTGCTTTACTTTTATTCTTGACCACCCACAGTCTGAAACCTGCTTTTTTTCCCCCCTTTTCCTCAAAAGGATGGCTTTTACCGTTTGCATAAACTCACACCTTTGGTTGCAACCACTGTTGGATGCAAGTTAATTTACAGTTTGATGATGCCACTTCCCCAATGCTAAGTGCCTCTGAACACAAATGCTTTTTTTATTTTATTTTTTTTTTCTTGGGCACCAGCAAAGCTGATGAGGCCAGCGGAGCTTTGGGAATAGGTTTTATTAGTTAAAAGCTCTTCCAGAGCTAGCTGCTTCGAGCACAAAGTATTGTTTTATAATGCAAAAACTGTGGCTACCTTACTTGGAGAGGCAGAAAATAATTCAGTAGCATGTTTCAGTGGGGTTTGTAATGGCCCTGTGCAAAGCTTATCTTAGCACAGGAAAATGTCTTCCTATAAACTAAACTGTTTAGGCAGCAGAGGCTTTGGAACATCATCTTTATAACAGTCCCTAAATTAGCTCAAGTTGATTGCTTCGTAAAGGACGACAAACGCAACAAACTTTTAAGCAAGCATCAGGGTAAACTTTTACAGCGGCAAAGGGGCTTTGGAGCCAGCGCACATCACTAGGGATGGTTCACATCAGAGTGGTCTTGGAGCACGGGTATTTTTCAGCTCTGTTTTGTCTGAGAGGGGATTGAAGAGTGCACCAAAGGTTCCCCACGCACTCATAGCCCTTCAGACCAGAGAGGGGCGAGCCCAACCTGAACCCTCCAGAACAGTGTTGCTGTTGGGTACTTGGCACCAGCTGCTCCCCTCTACAGATCTGCTCCTGTTAAACTTACAAATGCAAATATAGCTGGAGGATATTAACCTGGAGTGACAGCTCACTAGATTACCCCTTATTCCACGAGGTCTTGGCTGTTCAGTTGTCTGAAGTTCACAGCAGCATTTCACTGTTATTCCAAACAGAGGAATTTTGTAACCAGATCAAACACCCTGAAGGGCAACGTGTAACCGCTGTGACAGGCATATTTTCTCTGAAGAAGAGCAGAACGTAGATAACATTTAAAAAGCATCTCAAAACTCTATGTTATCTACACAGTGGTGAAAAAAATCAGCTGGTTTTCAAATGTTAATGACCTGTTCCTTATCAGGAAATTGTTCTAGAAAGATCCATGATCCTTTGAAAGGCCGTAGCACTGGTGGTTGTATGAGAGTGAAGGATTTCATGAAACAACGCACGCAGGAGAGTAAAATCTGCTCAGCCTTGCCTGTGCAGCACTCGTAACCAGCGCAGGTTTTGAATCTCTTGCAACCACAGTTGGGGCCAGGTTTAACCTGATGAATTGGGATCCCAGGACACCCACATTCTCCCTGCACAGGTAGGCCATTCACTCATTAGCAGCATCCTTTCAAAAATACAAATGTATTGGCTTTAAATGGTATTTAAAAGTGATGTAATACTGGGAGAAGTTCAGAGGGGAGAAATAAGACTGATCGCAGGTGTGGAACAGTTTCCATGCACAAAGGGGCTAAGGTAGGGCTCCTAAGTCTGAAAAAGATGTGATTTGGGGGAAATACAGTAAAGAAGTCTATGAAATCATAGGCCTACCTGCAGAGAAGGTGAATCCCTGTGCTGCCAGCCCATGTCCATCTCCAGCAATGGCCAGGAGGTCTGTCTTCTGCCACAACTGCCAGTCTCTCCCGTTATTTCCCTGCATTAGCTGACACAGTCTTGAGGCTTTCCTCCCTTACAGCTTTCTCTTCTTCCCACCTCAGATCTTCCCTTTGCATCATTTTGGCCAAGTTTTCCCTCTTTAGCCTTCAACCCTTGTTTGCTTTCTTCCATATTCAACTCAGCCTTTTCAACTTTGCCTTCAGGCGGTGAGTAAATCCTTCTCACCCACATTAGAACCTCCTCGCTTCTCTCAGGCACTGTCTTCCATCACAGGTGCTACTCCAATCTACAGTTCTCTAATGTATACATCACATCCCTACTCAGTACCAGTTATCATGCCAGCTCCGACATACAGGACGACCCCTCTCCTTCCACCAACACTCACAGGATACTTTGACTTTCCTTTTTCATAATTAATTTTGATTTGAATGAGCTCAGAAACACTTCCCATGCCCTCCAAGCCAGTCATCTTCCTCCATCGCACCATCACTCAAGTTCAGAAGCCAGTACCACAGCCTCTACCACCTCCTCCCCAGGGAAAACAAGGACAAACACAGAAGCCATAAGCTGAGGAAAGGGCAGTACATAAGTCCCCAGCAGGAGAAAAGGGTGGGGGCCGGGGGTGTCACCCATTTGGCAGAGCATTTATTGATTAGTTTCAGTTCAAACCAATTATCACTGGTAGTACCAGTCACTAGAAAAGCCAACACTCCGTTGCATTCTCTGATTTTGTTCCACAAATAAGATGCTTGTGAAAGGTCACAGCTTGGTGATAAGCTGGCAGCACAGGCGTCAGGACATGCCAAGCTTTTTCCATGCTTTGTTTAGCTGCAAGAGCAATTATCTAATGACCTGATGTCTGCTACTGACTTTGCTTTATCCAATTGCATGGTGAGATGTCTGTTGCTCTATCTCCTTTTTTTCCTAACTAGTAGGCAGTAATAGCAGGTAGTTATTTTGTGTAGAATGAACTATTTATGACCTCAAAATAAAATGCAGCATAAAGGCTCACTAGCATGGGATGATAACAGGCTCCCTGGCAGTACAGGTGTAGGATGATGTTGGAGGCCTCAGGCTACAAATAGCTCACCAGTGGTTAATTACTGGTCATCAAAGGGTGCACCAGTAGCAGGTAGGGAAGGCAAATTTTAGATGTAATGAAGGAGAACAAACGACGAGTACCCAACACATGTAAAATGCATCACATAGAGCAAATTTGGCTCTGCTGTGGAGCTGTGAACCAACAAAGAACGTGGAGTGTATTAGTCAGCATGTAAAAATGACCTTCCGTGGGTCAGAGGAAGGAAGACATTTTCAGTTGTGCTTCTCCAAGCAAGGAGGAAGAGAAACCCTCCACATTAATGTCAGGCTTCGCTTGGTGGAGGACCTGGGACATCGACGACTTGCAGTTGCACGTGCCCCTACCCCAGACTGAAGACATCAGAGGGGCAGTGGAGTCGTGCTTATAGAAGCAGAGAAAGAGGACTACGCTAGAAGGCTTATGTGTATCAGTTTTACCTGCTCTAAGTTGGACTATGAGTATTGCTGTAGTAAAAATAGAATATAATTCCACCCTAATTATCTCAGCTAATAGTAATTCTTTGATTAGACTAATTTAACAAGACTGATCACATACTCTTCCTAGCTCTGCCTGTAAGGTGTGCTTCCTTTTGATAATGACAAGATTTTGAATGTGACAAATTGATGGGAATTGAAGCAACCTGCTCTGTAGCTTGGATGTAACAAGTTGGTAACAAATGAGGTGTGCTTTCATGAGTGCAAAGACTTCGGTTTGCACGTGGCTTCCCTGAGCTGCTGGATCTGGGCAGGCGGGGCTTTGGTTTTGGACTTTTTCCTCCCTGGTCCATCTCCAGGATGTGGTGGCTGAGGACACAAGTTCATCCCACACAAAAGAGACCCTCAGCTGAAGAGTTTGGTCTCCAACTCTTTTCAGGCTCAAAGATTCTCTAGATCTGAGGTTGCCAATCTGACCTTATTATTGATTATTTCCTATGCGTACATATAGTGCTCTCACAGCACTCGCTGCTTCTTCAGTGAAATTTTACCATGATTCAGGTGACAGCCCGTGCACAGGGTGATGAGTGGCCGAAATTCTAGAGGCCGTCCTCATTTTGTCCTTAAATTTTTGGGAGAGAGCAACACTGCAGAGCGAGTAGGCTGGTGATGCTAAAGGCTGTTGATATCCCTGGCTCCTATTCTCAGTCAACACCTCTCTTTGCTTCAATACATGCCTCTATAAACTGTCAATAAAAATACTTTCTGTCTCCTGGTGAACATCATTCAGCCTAACAACTGTTAGCAAAATGCCGTGAGCGCTTCAGAAGCGGGGTGTGGGTTAGGTTTCATTAGGAGCACGCTGGTCACTTAATGGGCTCTGAGATGTTAAAGCAACTTCCAGGGCAATCTGGGGATCCTCTTTGCTGGTGCTGTGATGTCCTCTGGAAATTGCCACCTTCTCCAACTAGTCAGCTGTTGAAATAGAAGAAAAAAACAAAGGTAAAGAGTTTAACTGAGCTTGTAATTACTTTTTTTTTGTTGTTTAAAATAAGCTAAGGTTTTCTCCTTAACACCAAAAAAAGAGGCACCTTTATTAGCATGACTCAGAAGCAATTTTTTTAACTTTTACAATCAAGATTCAGCAAGTGGTATCTGCAGTGCTACTACATCAAAGTGATCAATCAAGATACAGAACACAAGACAAGTGCAATCAGACATGCTTTATTTTAAATTCTTATTACACTGTAGTTATCAAAAGTCTGGAATGGAAAGCAGATTTGTATCGCAGAACTACAAAATCCCAGCACAGTACGGGTTGGAAGGGACTTCTAGAGACCATCTAGTCCAAGCAGATCTAGCCTGTGGAGTTTCTGACTCTCAGGATACATCTTGATTCCTTTTCCAGCTGAGCCTTTGTCCCAGTATATTCCTGGGGTTGGTCATCACTGAGGATTAAAGTAGTTCACTTGCAGAATATTAGAACTAATTGGGTGATCGCTTAAAATTAGGTTGAACTGGAGCTTGTTTAGCTTTTCTTAGCATGAGTAGCTGGATGTACTGAAGGCTTAGGCCACAAGTGGTGGACTTGGGCTGAACTTATACTTAGTTACATAAAGGGAGGTCTCGAGACCACTGCATCCTGTGAGAAATAAGGTAGCCACATTCTCAGCAGAAGCTGCATCCTTGAGTTTAGAAAAGGAAAAACCAGCCTGAAGACAGAGAAAGCATCCAACAAAGAGCAAGAAGACCCCAGACCCAAATATTACTGTTGGTCTGAATCATCATGTGAGGGGAGGGGAACTTAGATTGTAAGGGTATAATTGCCCCAAAATGTCTTTGTTCGAGATCTCTCTCTGGAGGCACCAGCTCGAGGTGTTTTTCTGCTGTACTATCTAAACGAATTATTTTTATAAGATTCAATGCCTGAGACTCTGCTATGGGAGCCCCAGGGCGAAGATATGGGGCTACAGGGTGGGTTCTGGAGAGAGGAAAAGGCAGAAAAGGACGATGAAGACAGAGCACATCATGCACAAGAGATGTGACCAGGAAATGCGAGGTTGGCATGATGAACTCTAGCGGGGACATGAAAAACTGTGGATTTTCATTAAGCAAAGGAGAGAAACAGCCAATCAGCAGCATTTGAGGTGGGATGAGGACATGAAATAAAGGAGTGAGTATGTGTGGGTGCCTGCACACATGAAAGAGTAGGAGAAAAAGCACGAGGGAACAAGAAGCTGGGAATATTCTGGAGATAACACATCCTGAGAAATGCTTCCAGCAAAGCGAGCTCTCCATGAACTGGAAAATTATATCATTGTAAGACAAAGCAGTTCCTTTAGCTAGAAATACCTGTTATTATTGCAGCCAGAACAGTCTACCGTAAGGCTGTGTAGTTCAAACTAAGAATATATAACACTGGGTTCTTTTTTTTTTTTTCCCCATTTCAGTGAAATATCAGGCCTTAATTTAAGCTAAAGTTCAGATGATTTTCGTGAATGGAGCTTTTCAGATTCCCTTGCAGCATTAATGCAAAAGACAAGAAATACAAGTGAACTATGGGAATAATATGGCCTAGAATTGCCTTTAATTACATGTAACTGATTTTGAATCGGTCATTATCCAGGTGCTTTTTGATGCGCTTCCCGATCTTAGCAATTAATTTTCTCCATCAAATTTCCTTTGGCGCAAGGATGGCCAAACAGACAATAAGCAGATTTCTACCTCTTCCCCCTCCCACCCCACGCAACATGGTGTTTTGAAATGTAGATAGATGAGAGATGAAGGCAGCACCTTGGCTCATGGTTTCTGGATCTGGATGTTCAGCTCACCATACACGTGCCTCAGAGCATCACAATTCAGGCTTGCAATCAGCTTTCGTAACCCTGGCCGTTTTGGAATGCATTTGACTTCCCAGATCAAGGTGGAATTTGCTGGGATTTGCCTGCAGGGAAAAAGGAAAGTGACAATATTGTGCTTAGCCAGCCCAGCGCTCTCAACCCGACCCACAATGGGAGAAACTGGAGGTGGCCGTCGCCATTGTTTTGTTTCACTCATTCTCGTAAGTGTCCTATTCCTCCCAGACCTGATGTTGTCAAAGCCTTTTCTGGCCTTTTCTCCAGGCTAATTTTACATTTCCAAAATAAATCCATTTTCTTCCGCCTCCTGTCACTTCCTCTCACAATCATTTTCAGAATGATCTTCTTTACAGCAAACATATTTTTTTCTACCTTATAATTCCATTTTACCTATTTATTGTTGGTGATTCCCTAAATGATTAAACACGTCCTTTTTTATGTAGTGCCCAAGGCATTCCCACAGGAGCCTGATGCAACACTGATGAGATGCTGAGCCCCTCTGCCAGCTCCCACCCTGAACCACCCTGTCGTGGCTGTAACATCACCAGATCTCCTCACTGGCTGCTCCAGATGACTTCTTCATGTCCATACAGATAAGTCAAGGTGTTCTTGGGAGTCCTGCTGTTAGCAGTTACTCTTACATTATGTATGACTCTCGATAACTCCTACTATAAAGCAACTCTGTTCTGCACTGCTCTTCATTTTCAATTTTTTTTTGCTATAATTAAGATGCATGGAGAGCCTTAAGTATTGGGTTTCTGTGTTTTCTCGGTGCTTTCACTACATCTGTGTGCAGATTTTGAAGGCTGATATTGATTGATTGACTCTGTTTGGGATGTCAGGATACAGCTGCTCCAAAGGAACTGATGGAGAAGGTAACATAGTGGGGACCTGTTTATAAAAATAAAAGTTATTTTCCTCAGCGTTAAGAGGATTATGAATTTAGCCAGTGTTTCTATGTCACATCACTATGATGAGACACAACTGAATGAAGAGAGATTAAAGTAAGCCTAAACTTTAGTCTCTGTTTCAAATTCTCATCTGATAGGATTCTGCTCTTAGATGATGTTTCCTATGCCAGGTCAGGACAGAAACATCTTCCCAGGCTTAGCACGAGTTGCCACAAGACAAGAGACTTTAATTAGCTCTAAATGAGCTAGCCTAAGATCTTCCCACCTCAATATTTGTTTCGGTACCCCTGCAAAACTGCGAGGTATTCTCGCTTGTGAGAGGTTAGCTGAGGTATCTCTTATGGCCCTGCATTGCATTTAGCACGTACAGTCATAGGTACCCTGGGGCATGTACCCGGTTTTAGAAAAGAAAAAGTAGAGGAATATCGTATTTTTGGTGTAAGCATGTGCAGACCGCTTCCAGCAACCACTTTCCCTCTTTTTTATCTTCCTTCTTAATTAGAGATATTCTATTGCCTTCAGCTGGCCTGCCCACTAAAATGGGAGCACGATAAAGTGATGACTTCAATTGCTGCCCAAGGTTAAATACCTTTTAAAATTGAGAGGATGGGAATGATGTGCAAGGGATTACCTGTAGGAAAGTGAAGATATTCAAATCGGCCATGCAGTGAGGCTCAATCCACATTCTGGAGCATTTAGGGGCCAGATTCTCTAAGGATGAAGGTTTCTAGACCACATCTTCACAGCACTGCCATCTCTGATTTATAGCGGTATCATCTCTACTTATATATATATATATATATTTTTTTTTATATATATATATATGCGTGTGTGTGTGCAGGAACACAACTGCTGTACTGGGAAACAAAACCCCACCTTTTCCTGTTTCTCTATGGTCCTACTTCAAAACCAACTTGCTTCTCCCTAAAAATGCTAATACTTGCTGAGCTTTGACATGAAGAAACACCCAAAGTGACTTGCCTGCTAGTCCAAATGGACACTTAGCTAAAACCCTTTTACCACTATCCATCACTGCCTGGTTCATTCTCATTTGTCATGCAAAGACTGTGCCCCATGTAGGAACTGCTGCTGCCAAAGTCTTTTCCATAAGTCATGCTCCTCACCTGAGCTTTCCATAAGTCATGCTCCTCATTAGTCTGAGGCTAATATCTATCTATCTATCTATCTATCTATACATTAGTCTTTATGAATGGTCAAGACTTCATTCCCAGAATAATATTGTATCAGCTGGATTATAGAATCGCAGAATCCTTTAGCCTGGAAAACACCACCTGTTTTGTAGACTCACCCAAATGATACAGAAAAGCTACCTCCAGAATACAGAGAGGTCAAAAGCCTCATCCCCACAAAGAACCGCAAAAGCCACATCCCATATGTGGCAGTCCCTGATGGGCAGGGAAGCAGTAGAAGGGTGGGGAAAGCCTGGAATAGATTTGATTCTCTTTGCAAATGGAGTAAAGCCACCCTCATCCGATTTTCCTGGCAGAGAATTCAGCGATGAGTGGTGCTGTGTAATATGCTGAGCCATCACCACACTGCGGCCGTTCATCACTCTGAACGCACGGAGGCAAATGTGATTATTATTTAAATAAACTGCAGCTGCCCCCTGCTCTGTCCTCGGTGTGTATAACCTGCAGCCTTCATTCATCTCAGAGGAGTTAAATCTTAGAATGACTAAGCTGACCCATTACCATTTTAAATGATGCCAAGGGCACCACTGAAAACGTGGGGAACTTGAAGGAAAGTGACGTTTGTTCCATGAGTCATTTTTCTCCCAGACTCCTGTGGCTTTGCACCTGACAGCTCCTGCATCCTTGAAGGTGAGCGCAGCCCACGGCAGCTTTTGGATGGAGAAGGATGCAGAACAACAGGGGAGGCTGGCACGGCTGGGCAGCAACGCAGGGCTACTGCTGCACCTTGTGTAACTGGTGTGGACCATGCTGAGTCATGTTCAGCAGCGCCCGTGACATCCCACGTGCACCGAGCAAGCGCAGTACCATGCCCTTTCACAGTCAGTTTTCTCTCCAGCTCCACTCTGGAGACTGGGTTTGATCTTTTTATCCCTAGCCCAGGTGCAGCCAGGCTCAGACCTCCCCGACTAGCTGCAGATAAAGCTGACAATTTATGCGGCTGTTGAAGCACAGGCAATTTTTCAAACTCCTTTTGCATGCACTTGGGGACCATCAGCTCAGGTGCTGATAGATAACATCGCTTTGCCTGCGCAGGACAGCTGCAAGGATTTTCCGAGGATCTCAGTCATACATCCTGGAACTGGCTAATGCCGAGTTTTTAACGCTGAACTCATGGAATGCAGGTTTAGGAAATAACTTCTTTAGTGTGCAGGTACCACAGTGTCAGCATGAGGTGACACATGAAGGTGGATTCCCTTCTCCTGAGGCTTGGGAGCTGCCCTGTGCAGTGGTGACACCAGTACCACACATGCTGCATCCCACAGACATCTTGTGTCCTGGCATAAACTTGCAAAGATCATTTGAGGTACCTGAACGTCTTGTATAACTGTGATTAACATGAGTGGAGAAAAGCCCTTTTTTTGGAGAAACAGCACAGGACTTGATTTGCACCCCCTGCGCGAGCGGCAGTAAACACTTTATGTGTAGGATAAATCTGCCTTTCTCTCTGTGATAGCAGCTCATAGGTGCTATTGTCAGGTGCTAAAAATCATGTGATACAGTGAAAAAGTAAACTCAGGCTGCATTAGCAACTACCCCTTCCTCCAGCATGAGTGCTGAGCAGATGAAATGCTCTCCCAGGCTCTCTGGACAGCCTGACTTCTTCTGACTATTGAGACCTATAGCTCCCCTGGGTGTTGAATTCGAAAGTAAGGAGAGAGTGAATTGAATTACTCAGCGCAGCATTAGTTAAGTGTCTCTTGTGAGCAAGCAGGAGATGAAGTCCCAGCTAGTTGTGCTTTCTTCCCTACCTGAACTCCTTTTTCATCGTTCTCAGCACGCCGGGTCCCTCAAGGCGCAGCGTGACGTTCTCCAGGGTTTGCTTCAGGGGATTGGTGAATTCCACAGTCACAGACATTTCTCTACCAGCTACCATCTCACCTTGGGTCTGCAAGACAAGGAAAGGACAGTGCTCTGCAAGCTGATAAGAATAAAATGCCCCATGATGAAATATGTAGGATTAAATATGGGAGACCTTCTTGTGGCCTTTCAGCTCTTAAAGGGGCCCGTCAGAAAGATGGGGACAGACTTTTTAACAGGGCCTGTTGTAACAGGACAAGGGGGGATGGTTTAAAACTAAAAGAGGGGAGATCTAGACTAGAGAAAAGAAAGAAATTTTTGATGCTGAGGGTGGTGAGAGCCTGGCACAGTTGCCCAGAGAGGTGGTGGCTGCCCCATCCCTGGCACCATTGCAGGTGAGGTTGGCCGGGGCTCTGAGCAACCT
>JAVSBS010016013.1:30160-55920 GCA_033124195.1 Coracias cyanogaster
CGGGGCTCTGAGCAACCTGCTCTAGTTGCAGATGTCCCTGCTCCCTGCAGGGGGGTTGGACTAGATGAGCTTTAAAGATCTCTCTCAACCCAAGCCTTTCTATGATTCTACAGAGTACTTGCAAGGAAGAGGAGGGGAATGAAGCACACAGCAAAACAGCATGAGGCAGAGAAAGCCCAGTCAGAAGAAAATTGTTTCTGACAAGAAAACTAGGGAGATAATCTTCCTCAGATTTCTTAAAAAAGCAACAAAGCGAAGTTTCCCATATAAATACGCACGCACAGACACACATACCCTTAAAAAAACTCAGCTATTAAAATTTCACTGTATTTTTATACATGACAAAGAAACAGAGAGGGGATAATCTGCTTTACTAGCAAACACGCTTGATGGACAACAACCTATCCTACATACTAAACATCTTTACTTCATAACAGCAGGGAGGATAAACTGTTTTGAAGCTGAAACTGGGAAAGCTGTAGAAGATTTTCTGTTTAAGTATTGAACTGGAAGAACTCTACTTCTAAAATTTGGTTATTGAAGACAGGTAGTTGAAGTAGAGTCTATCTGTCTTGTTTACCTCCTCTCTAGAATGCTCAGTAAACCAAATAACTTATTTTTTTTAAATACCAATAATCTGATCAGATATTGTGATGTTTCTGCTGACTGTGAAACAGAGTGGATTTTTTTTTTTTTGCAAACTTCACTGTAGTTTTGATCGACATTTTTTAAAAAAAGCTTTTTCTGCAGAAGGCTGCGGTTACTCCATAAAGTATTATATGGGAACCTGAACATCAGTTCAAATAAGTATACAGGGGGGAAAAAGGGCAATAAACAGCCTTCTTTCAAGTCATGAATTTGAGGGAGCTGCATTCATGTTTATATAAAGCTTCCTGAAAAGGTGTTTTGATTATTTTTGTTGTTCTGATTTTGGTCTGCAGAAATGCTTGAACATTCAGGGACCTCCACTGGCAGTACCTTCACCGACTGGCTGCAAAGCACTGAAATCCTGAAAGCATTGTCCCAAATGAACACTGCCTGTGCAAGTTTGGAGGAACTCTCCATGACACCCCCAGGAGCTTTCTGAGCAAATTCACCTCTGCATCACTGTCTCTCATTCTTCAGCAAGAGGCTTCTCTCTGCTGTGTTGCTTTAAATAGAACAGACTTCTGAAGTAGTTAAAGACTTGAGTCACTTGAGTGAGTAACCTCCCTTATCCTTTGAGTTTTTCCAGCTTTCTCAGATGTTTTTTTTTTCTCCTTCCTCTGCTAAGATCACTCCAGCTCTCTACTACTGGTGAGGCTGTCACTCTAAGTCTTTAATGTGGGGATACTCAGTGCAATATATAACGTACCTATACATCCTTGCACACTCCAGCCACTGCTGCTTTATAAGGTCCTCATTAGACTGAGGTCTAATGTGCACACACACACCCCCACCCTCCAATTCCAGAAGTCAATGTGACAGCCTTGTAGAGAACAGCCCACATGCATCACCGAAGCTTTGTGGTTGGAAGAGACCTTTAAGATCATCGAGTCCAATCGTTAACCCAGCGCTGCCAGGGCACCACTAACCCATGTCCCTCAGCACCACATCTCCACGGCTTGGAAACCCCTCCAGGGATGGGGACTCCACCTCTGCCCTGGGCAGCCTGGGCCAGGGCTTCACAGCTCCTTTGGGGAAGAAATTTTTCCTAATATCCAACCTAAACTTCCCCTGGAGCAACTTGAGGCCATTTCCTTTTGTCCCAGTGCTTGTTCACCAGGAGAAGAGACCGACTTCCATCTCACTCCAACCTCCTTTCAGGGAGCTGTTGAGAGCCAGAAGGTCTCCCCTGAGGCTTCTTTTCTCCAGGCTAAACAACCCCAGGTCCCTCAGCCACTCGTCACAAGACTCTTCTTCACCAGCTTTGTTGCCCTTCTTTGGACATGCTTCAGGACTTCAATAGCCTTCTTGTCGTGAGGGGCCCAAAACTGAACCCAGGATTTGAGGTGCAGCCTCAATATCCCTCCATCCCAGCCTTGAGCTACCTTGATCCTCAGGGCTGGAATTTCCAGGACTATCGCCTTCTGTATGGCCAGAATCTTCCCCGTTTCATTAATCCGTGCTGTCACAAAGAAATGAAAGGAGGCTTGGTCCAGCAGGTCACTCAGGTACTCGCTTGATTTGATCACAACATCGAAAGACCTGGCTGAGAGGAGAAACGGGAAAGAAACAAGGTGTCTGAAGCAATGTAATACCTAATTGCACCTCTCATCATGGCCAGTACCAGTTGCACGAGTGCCTTGGAAAAAAGAATGATTGATTTTTTTTGCCTGAACGATCTTCATTTCTTCACTTCACCATTCCCCCTTTTATCTTGCCCTCTTTCCTTTTAGGCTGTGAGCTCCCTGAGGCAAGCACTGGCTTTGTCACTCACGGGCCCAGGTCCCTGTTGAAGGTTTCTAGGCACTACCATAAAATGTCAGAAGGAAGACTGGCAATAAATAGGGGCCTGAAGGTCCAAACCAGCTTTTGAATGTCACGGCTGTAAACGTTTGCTCTTTGGCTTTATTCCTGTGCTTTCTCTGCCTCTCTTCCTGGCAGACAAATGCCACCAGGGATGCCACCACTGCAGGGTGTGAGCCCACGCAGGCTACCTGGGAGACCATCTGCACTCCAGGACATGTCTGGATATCTGCCTTTGTCCTACACTGGACTTGCCCGTAATATTTAGCAAGAAGGTCCTCCTGTCAACATCATGCCCTCCAGAGAGCTTTCACGTGCTCCCTGACAATAATTATTGGAAAGAACAAGTCCCCCTAGGCTAGGCGGTTGAGATGTAGGGAATCATTAATTTTAACCATATTGAACTGCAATTCCCAGGCCAATGACGGTGTGAGAATGTGATGCAGAGAAGCAGACCTGCTAACTAAGTGACCAGGCAGAATATATAGATCTGGAGCTCTTGCCTCTATAAGCATTCATTATAACCCTAGTAAACATATCAAGATCTCCCATCTGTTAACGATGATTATTACTGTTATCCATTATTTGTATTGTATTTGTGACACACGCTGTACACACTGAGATAATTGAACTCAATTGGGTAAATGACATTCACCCCCTTTTTCCACTCTTTTGAAGCGCTCACATCAAAACCAGTTCCTTGATTTGGTTTCAAAGCTATTCCCTTGGTGACCACCTGACCTGGATTTACCAGGCCAGCCTTAAATTCACTTGATGTGCTCCCCCTCCTTCCCTCCCTCCCTGTATCTCTTGTAAAAGAATTTCCCATAATGCCCCAGCCTGTAAATTATAAATCAGGCAAGGTGTTTCTCATCTGTGTAAAGTAAATTAATTAGTTACAATCGAAGAGAAATTTACTTTACAGTGGAAGGAAAGATGAATTTTTTGGTTTAAATTGAACCAACCATAGGAAGAAAAAAAAAGAAAAATAGTAGATTTCCATCTCCTTAGCACTGGCTGTGCTGATACGTTGCCAGTACCACTTACTGCACGTGGGAAAACCAAGGGAGACAACACGGAGCTGCCTTATGGCCTTTCATAAAAGAAAAAAAAAAAAAAGAGGAAACTAAATATAACTGAGTAGATGCGAGAACACCTTTGAAGGCACTGGAAGGTTTAAGCTATTCAAATCCTCAAAGATGTTTTCAACCCACACAATTCCTTTAATCATTGTTCTGAAAATCAGGCGTTGGCTTCCTGTCTGAAAGTGGAGTTTGCTTCATTCTTTCAGGAGCATAGGTTGGAAGAATGCGTTTGACACGTCTTTATTGTATTGTAATTATTTGTTACTTCCAGATATATATATACACGCACTCCTAGCCATGAATGAAGCCTACAAATTCTGCCTGCATGCCTCAGAAGGTATCCTCCCATCACATCCCTGATGGAATACTCTACTGTGGTCGCAAATGATGCTGCTGCCTCCCTTCACACTGCCCATCTGCTCAGACACTGATCCTGATTCCACATGTACTCCTTTCCAAGGCAAAGGCAAAAGAATTCACTCTCAAGTTCTACTGATCACCCTCAGAGATGATGGAACATATGAAGGTTTTTTTGTCCTGTGTGGGACAAAGTGCTCCACAACTCAATGAATGCATGTCAATGATACTCAGATATAAGCTAATTCCTACCTTGAGAGGTGGTAATACCTTAAAACATGTCTCCTTGTCCATAAGCAATGATGGGGATATACTTTTGGTACATGTGCAAAAAAATCCTGCTCTCTCAGGTGCCTCTCTCTAGTCTGTGTTCACTCACCATCAGTCAATTCAGAGTTTCCAGCATGACTTAAAGAAGCTTTCTACAAACCACTTACTTAACTTAGAAAAAATGAATTATGAGGCTCAGTGATGCTTAAATATCTATCCACTTCATTTCTTGCACAGAGGAGCTAGCTGAGCCTCAAAGTACTGCAGAAGCTGGTAATAATACCTCACACAGACCTTTGATGCAAGAGCAGATGTAAGTCGTGGAACCAAGCGCACATCACAGCCAGAAAGTGAAGCAGGTATTTGCACGTCTCCCACAAGATGACTGAATCTTCCCCCCCTCAAAGACGTGGCAGAGAATTTAGACTGAGGAGTTGGAATTGATTTTTTTACTGTACCTACCCAAGTCTCCAAAAGCTTTGCAGCATTTCAGATCAATTATGCAGCGACTGATGCACACCGCTATAAACCCCCACACTGGGTTTTGGAACAAGCCAATGCCCATTTCCAGACCCTCCAGGAATGAGTCTGGAGTGCTCTATAGCAGCACATTCTAGTTATGCATAAACTTTTTAGACCACTGTAAATAGAAAATCCTTTGCCAGCCAGTCCTCCAAAGCCAGGTGAGCAATTGGACCCACTACACTTCTCAGCTTCTACCAGGTAAGACAAGATATTCACCTTTTTGTCCCTGTAAATGACATCCTGGGGGACCAGAACTTTCCCTTCACTTGCTGAGATACTCCTAGGAGACTAAAGGTATGAAAGACAACACCTTGCAGCTTAATACCTGCACTCCTTTGCTTTTTTTTGTACTAAATAAGAAAAATTAACAGGTCCCAGACACGCAGCTTGGTGTAAGAATGCACTACACAGGGACCAATAACTTGAAGAAAGCAGCCTCAGCTCTAAATGATGCTGGTAGCAGGGTCAGAGTTGGGAGTGGAGCATCGTGCCCCTAACTGCTAGAATTGCCTGTACCCGCGGGTAGGGACATTGGTGACACTTAATGACACAGAGGAAAAAAATCTAGAAGTTTTGAGAACAACGATGCAGGTCTTACATGAAGAGGGCTCCAGTTTTGCACTGAAAGAGTGTTTCTTGAATTCATTTTTTGTGACTCCTGTGTAGAACACTATGTTGCCTGAAAGGTAGGTAGTAGCTGTGTAGTTGTTGTGACTTTTGTTCCTGAAGGTTATAGTGACTTTGAAGTCGCTGCCCAGGACGGCCTTTTGCGCATGGAACTCCATGTCCACATCCTTTTGGGGCTGATACATGCTATCTTGTGTTGCTGGCTTTTTAATGCCGTACATGACAGCAGTCTCAAGAGCCAGTCTCTCCTCCTCTGAGCCTAGAAATAAACAAAAATCAAATTTAGCAAAGAAACAGGAGCGCTGCATCAGCCCACTCACTGATCGTGAGGGTGTACCTTCCATAGCTTGTGGTAGCTGACATGAGTGGATGAGGACGGTGAACCTTCCTGTGGTAAAGTTAACGTTAGGAGAAGTTCACAGCTTCCACATGAGCTGATGTTAAAGATTCAAGGGCTATCAGATAAATTGATGTAGCTTAATTGATATTAATGGAGCTACACTGATTTACTCTGTGTGAACATCTAGCCTGAGTAAGACATGTCCAAACAGCTGTACAGAAAGCCTTGAAGTGTTTTGAGTGCTTTGAGTTACTCCAGGACTGCCCTTTTTTTTCACTACAGCTTATTCAGGCCAAAGCATGTCTGCGTAGCAAGGTTTGTGCTGTCATCAAGGCATCTGCAGTGTTTCTGGGATAGCGTTACAAACAAAGAGTTCAGGAGGGCACCTTGGCAGCTTTTCATGAAGCTCCCTCAGTGCCAGAGGTTTGTAACTCCACCATCCAGGATCTGCCTGAGGTAAATCTACATTGGTATGGTCCCACCCCATTTCAGGTTACCTTCTTGGAACTTGTAATCCTCAGTAATGTCCATCATTCCATCACCTCCAACTTCCTTGGTCACAATCAACTGCCCAACATGGCTTGTGTCAATATTTTCTATCACATGGGTTCCGTTTTTCTCCCTTCTTAAGTAAACAATATCACCATTCACCTGTAAAATTAAACGAAAAAGGGTTGAGATATGGTGGAAATAGAGAGGGGAAGGGAAGCCCGGCTGTCGCCCCTCAAAACAATGACACATTGACTTGAAGTCCCACTAATTATTCACATTGAAGTCCCATGTTTAAAATCAGTCTTATGCTTCAATAATGACTAGATGCATTTTACTATTGGCGGCTCCAGAACGACAGACAGTGTGAACTTGAGTAGGCTACAGAGACACCGTTTGGACTTGGAGACCATGACGACACATTCCTTACACTAAAAACCTTTAGACTACAGAGAGAAGAACGCTTCACAGCTAAAATACCTTTATTGTCTTCTGTCCTAAAATCTATACGTTTCCATTAGAGAGAGACATGCTCTACAGCTGCTGTAATTCTGGGCACACCAGCTCTGGTGATGCAAGAGGTTAGAACTCCAGACCAAGCCCTCTTGCTCCTCATGGAGATATTTCCCTCTCAGATCTGCCAGTCAAACCACCCAGATGACCTGTCCTGACCCACTGCAGGCCAAAAGGAACATGGTGAGCAAAGACTTTTAAAAAATCTCTGCATCCATTTTGACTGAACTAAGCAAGGGAGCCTTAACCTAAGCAGCTTTGCTGGCAAGCCTGAGGAAGAGGTAACAGCTAACAAGGGATGAAGGTGAGCAGCTAAGACTAGTGCCTCATTTGCTAGCATAGCTGGAATCTGGGAGGATAAATTACCACAGCCTGGAGTTCCACCAGAGCTACAGTAGATCTTTCTGCTTATTACATTGGTGAGCAGAGATTAGGGAAATCTCTGTCATTCATTAAAGCCATATCACACCTACTGTCCCACATGTCGAAATAGAATTAGATTTTTTTCTTTGACGTGGAGTATATGTGAAGTAACTTCTCAATCCATAAATTGCAGTGGAGCCCTATCTTCTGTCTCACCTGTGCTCCCACTGATATCACTCAGTGCACAAAAAAATTTCAAGTATGTACCTCAGCATAGACAAAAGGAGCATCAAACTGGAAGCAGACGTGACCGTGTTTAATGGCTTGAACTGAGGCTGGGCCACACCTATACATACCTATGGGGAGGAAAGAGATAAAGTGAGAGATTAAATTAATTAAAAAACAAGTCAAATGCTATACTTTCTCAAAGAAAAAGATTTCTTGATTTTTAAATAGTTTACAGGAACTCCTGACCAAGAAGTGAGAAATTTAATTTCTATTACCAGCTCTCTTAACACCACAAATTAAAGTCTGAACCAGCCTAATGGTTCGGGACCTTAATGGCGCCATAAAGTCCACTGTAAGTCTCAAATGAAATACAGTTACAACTGGCCTGGGTAAAAGCTGATAACTTTGGGAGGGCTCAGTTACACTGCTGCTTGAGAAAGATCTCACTGCAAATATCTTTTAAGAACTGGAAAATTAAGGACTGGGAAGGAATAACAGTGAGAAAAATCACTTTTTCTGTCCTGCCTACAGCCTGCTCAGGAAGTTTAGTAAGGGCTGCAGACATAAAATGAAGGAGAATTAATTTGATCAGGCTCCTGTATAAGTTCTCTCAAATTTTAGAGGCCATCTTTCAGCAACAGGACTACATATCTTCTGTCCAAGCAGGATCCTTCTCATGCAGGATTTTGTGCACATGCATCATAAGCAGTGTTATAATAAGGACAGATTTATTTTAGAGCTCAAAACAAATCAGAAGGCAGCCCTGAACACAGATGAGTGTGGTTATCTGGTGCAAGAAGTTGTCACCAGCCATGTGGTGCCACAGGCTCAGCAATCATCAGCTCACTGTTTGCCACAAAGAACTCAAGCACTGGAAAGAGAGCTAAGGAGGACTTCTAGCAGTATTACCGTCACTGGTTTCTTGGGGTGTCCCATCAACAACCTGCCATCCTCCAAAACCAACAGGAAGATCAGGTCTGGTCATCCAAGCTTCATTCCAGCAATGATAGTTCCTTAGAAAAGAGAAGGGACCAGAAAATTAAATTCTTGGAAAGAAGCCTACAGACCAAACCAAACCTGTGTACTCATGTCCTGCCATTGCTTTAGTAACAACATCTGCCATCTGAGGGGTGAAAATTTTCTTTTTAGAGAATAGATTTTTAGGTCTAAAAGCTTGGTACCTATCTTTTAAAACCTGGAAGTCACAACCCTTCCTTGTAGTTTCTTGACTGCAAGTTGAAGCTTTTTGATACTTCTAATGTGTTCTGAATGCAAATGTCTCAGAAACTTTCTAGTGCTTGGAGATTGTTGGGGCATATGAAGAGCTACACAAGCTACAATCCCGTCCCAACCAGACACCTCTGCTTTAGACTGTCTGCTAAAGCAAGATTTGAATCTTCTTCAAGCCATTAAAGTGTGATCTGCCTTATAATTATTAAGACTGAAGCTTTGACGCCTCTTCTGAAGAGATTTCAGGATCAAATCCGTAACGTACAGTGAATAGCTTTGTTTCTATGGCTCAAAACAAGCATGCTTAGCTCTTTTCCATGATGGTTGAGAAGAAAACCCTGAATAGGCTTTAGAAGACTATCTTCATGGTGGATTTCTTATAAGGTTTTCCCAGCCTGTCATGCCATTGAGAGAGGTCAGATAGAACATACAGCTTTCCAGAAAACCCACCTACAACCACTGTGGGCCAAGTCTTGCTTTTAGGGCCTAGGACAGTAGGCTGAAAGGTGAATTTCTGAGCATGGTTGACTGAGGAGCTCAGGACTGAAATGTCCTCACTTGGCTGGATGCTCAGGAAAAGAAAAAGCCACCGCAGCACCATCACAGTCTGCCCAGAATGGTTCAGAGATGAGCAAAGACAGACCTTGTAACTTCATGCAGTGCTACTGGTGCTCAAGGGAGAGCACATGCAACAAAAAAAGACAATCTAGGAAGAGGGTCTTGCAGTAAAGCCAGCAAAGTGTTTGAATTTCATTACCGCAAAAAAATAAAAGAAGGAAGCAGTAGAGAAAGGGGTAATTTTGCTTGCAAACGATACGTATCCTACAGCAGATACGAATAAAATTACATCTGTGTATCTGCTGATCCAGCCCCTAGTACATGCAATGATATTAGCAACGAAAATGGGGATTGTTAAACTCTGACCATTTCATTAATAATAGGTGAAAAGCAGCCATGGAGCAGAGTTGGAAGGATCTGAGGCTTGTCTAACAAGACATTTCAAAGTGGAAATGAAAGCTTGGATCAGGGTAAAACTTGTCAGTTAGGAGAGTTAATGAAGCAGCACTACAGAAAAAGGAATTATTCAAGGAAAATGCCGCACACTCCGAGAATTTTTGATGCTGCTGAGAGTAGGCAGTGCTGAATCATGCTCGCAGAGCTTTGCTTGAGGGCAACCGGAGAATGGGGACACGCTTTGTGGTAGGTGGGTTTTTGAAAACTGTTATGCCAACATGTGAGAGAGACAATCCCTGCCCCGAAGCCTTCACTGGTTCGCTTTGAGTCAAACTCAGATGTGTCACTGGCTTTGTGTTCTGCAAAGAACCCAAAGAACAGGCAGGAGGGAAGGATGAAAAAACCAAGGCGGGGGATAACAGTGGAAAACGGCAGCTCTGCTTAAATTCTGTAATTAGGTAATGCGTTTTTTTCTATATTTTTGCCTATATTCATCCTAGGGGATAGGATCTTTCTAACTGGCTTCTATCAGTGTAGCGTTGGGTGCAACAGGACGGCAATTTCTTTAGATGCCAGGCAAATAACAACTACAATTAAGGATCTTGAATCTGAATGGCCAGAAAGACATCACCTGTAAAGTACGTGAGCGTTAAGGAAAGGAGGATGAGGGGAACATTCACCTCTCTGAAATGCAGCAGAACCTTCCCTCTGGTAGAACCTTCTCCGCAGCCATAATTTGTTAAACTGGTTTTGTAGTTCTTGTATTCTACAGCAAGCCCAAGACATTAAAGAAAGCAAGAATGGCTACACGGATCAATGTAGCGACCATTAAATATTTACCGAGATAATTACAAATAGACTAAACAAAGCAATGGGGAAATTAATAAAAGATGACCAGGTGGGTTTTATGCCTGGAAGACAATTTGAGAAGGGTACTTCATATTGCTTATGAGACAGGCACACGCTGGAAACAGCTGCTGCCCTTTCATTAGCTGGTAAGCTCAGGCACTGGTGTTGGGAGAAGCACTGATAACATTATCGAGAAATCAGAGAAGCTGGAAGTAAGTGGGAGAGCAGAGGTCTCACAAGGGCTTTCTCCATAGGTCTGGACATGGATGAAGCCCCCCGGGGCTGGATGACTTCAAGCAAATTTCTGCTGAGGTACTGACGTAGGTCTGCTTGGACCTCACAGTAGGAGTGAGTCTTGATTCCCATCCAAGAGAAATATTCTCTAAGTGTCTTTACATCATCATTAAGAAAGACAAGGAGAACAAAGTGAGGGGACGGAGACAGTACTGATGGGCCCAAATCCGGCCAGCTTTATAAAAATAACTTTTTGCAAAGTCTGTGTAATTTTGTATATGTGTTCTGTTGTTGTTTCCTATCCTGAGGGAGAAGATGATCTTTAATAAAAATAAATAAATGTCAGATAACATTCAGAGGGAGCCCCATGCTCAGAGATTGATTGGACTAAAAAATCCTGGCTCCAAGTATCCCTGAAGTCTAAGAGTATTTAAAACCTGAGGACAGCTCAGCTCCAGCAGTACAAGGCAATAGAAATGATATATTAATAAAGAAAAAGAGCTTTGCTTCCAGTTTTCAGAAGATTATAAATAAAAGTGAGAAATACATTTAAAAAATCATTATAAATACCTTGAGCTTGTCCTCTAGAAAAAAAAAAGAAAATAAATGAAATAAAAGAGACATTAAAAATAAAATCAAGGTTAAGACACAAGCCATTTAAAGTCGGCATGCGAGCTACCATGGAGTGTTACAGAGTAATGAAGAGAAAGGACACAGAGGAGAAATGAAAAGAGGTGTGTAATATATTAAGTCATGCCCAAAGGGTTATGTGCACCATGTACTAATAAATGCACCAGGAGGATAAAAGGATGAACAAGGCAGCTCAAAAAGTAATCAAGTCAAAGAAAAGCAAACGTGGGATGGGAAGAGGAAATGCTAGTGTGAAGCTGCTTATAGATTTTGCTGGAGCAAGGGTGATTTTGGATGATCTGGTCCTCTCCCAAAAGAGTAGAGACAAACCAGGACTGAATTAAGAAGCCTTGGGAAACAGCTGGGAAAGGAAAGGTTGAGAAGTAAAAGGAAAAGTCAAAAGTGGATGAGAGGTGTTTCATGGATCAGGTTAGGAGAAGGGGAGAAGTTTGCTAATATAGAAAATTGGCAGGAACAGCTGATACACCAGAGGCTGCAAGCAAGGAGGGGCTAAGAAAGCTGGGGCTGTTTAGCCTGCCGATGGGAAGGCTCGGTAGGATCTTATCCATGTGTATAAACTCTGGGTCAGGAGCTGGGGGGGAAGATGACAGAGCCAGACTCCTCAGTGATCCCCAGTGGCAGGACAAGAAGCAATGGGCACAAACCGAAACACCGGGAATTCTGTCTGAACATCAGGCAACACTTTTTTACTGTGAGGGTGGTTGAGCACGAGCACAAGTTGCACAGAGAGGCTGTGGAATGTCCATCCTTGGACATATTCAAAACGCAGCTGGACACAGCACAGAGCAACCTGCTTTGAGCAGTGGGGTTAGAGGACTTCCAGAGGTCCCTTCCAGTCTCAGCTATTCTGTGATGCTGTAACACAAGCTTCGGATGTCAATGAACTGAATTGTTTTCCTTAGATTCCCTCTTGGTAACTTGGAAATCACATAAGAGCGGTTACAGCAACAGGCTCAGTCATTTCCCCCACCACAGAGTGAGTTTATTACAGTTTTAATGTAAAGACTTCCAGAGATTAAGTTATTAATGAGACATGCTGATGAGTAGCTCTGCTGATGAGTTGAAGGTATCATGGACACAAATCAGGTATATTAACACTGAGTAGGACCAATATCTCCTGAATGCAGGAATATAGAGGTCACATTCACTGCTTCGCTCCGAGGAGAAGAGACTCGAGGCCCAATAACCCACACATAATTTCTACGGAACAGAGCATATAATCAATACATGCTACACTTCTCCTGTCTGACAGGAGACAGGAAGAGTCTGAGGAGCAAGTTAGAGGACTGCCTTCTCCAAAAGAATACGTAGACTCCATTTCTTGTTCCTAGGGAGTTTCCTTTTTATAAATCTGGTGAGAGCATTTCAGTAACTTGTATGATACCTTGGCTTGCTTCTCTTTCAGCTGAACTGGATTTCTTTTGGAAAGTACCTATTTGCAGCAGTGAATGCATGTACGCAATGTAAAACCAGCCCACAAATACGAAAACTGGGCAGAAGAAGAACAAGAAGGGTGTTTGTCCATAGGTGTTGAGGTAACCCTTTAAGCCTGGCTCCAGACTGATGGAAGTGCCTGTCCCATCCCTTTCCATTTTCAGAAACAGCCTGGCCCTACATTCCAGCTCTCCTCCACTGTGCTTAAATATGCACTGTATGGTAACATTAGTAGTAGAATCATAGAATCATTTTGGTTAGAACAGACTTTTAAAGATCATCAGGTCCAACTCTTAACCCAGCACTGCCAGGGCACCACTAACCCCTGGCCCTCAGCACCACATCTTGACGGCTTGGAAACCTGTCCAGGGATGGGGACTCCACCACTGCCCTGCCCAGCCTGGGACAGAGCTTGACAACCCTTTTTGGGAAGAAATTTTTCACGATATCCAATCTAAACCTTCCCTATCACAACTTGAGGCTGTTTCCTCTTGTCCTATTGTGGCATCCCCTAAAGTTTGTCTCTTTACGTGACAAGCACTTCATATTAGCCAGCCCACTAACAATCCATTCATTCTGTTTTACATAAGCTGGTAGCGTTCTTCAATGCACAGAGAAAGAAAGAAGCCGCAGACATTGCTGTCGTGTTTCTTACCGTTTATATAGTTGACACAGTAAAGGCACTTGCAGGGAGAACTCACCAGACAGAGTCTTTTGTAAGTTTGGTGTCCACTTTCCCTTCATCATCCAGAATGTAGTCCAACTGTAAATTGGCATTGTTATCATGGGCAGAAGAATAGGTGGTAACGAGCCTTGCAGGTATCCCCAAGCACCTCAGAACTGTGGCAAAGAGAAACGTGATAAGAAAGACAAATATAAGGACTGTGCTCATGGATGACAGGATGAGAGAAACTATTAATAAGTACAATAAAATGGGAAAACTCAGTCAAATCAACCCGAATAATTCCTCCTATCTGCCTTTATATAGAATATGTTGAATGTTTTGTTTGGTCCCAAAATTATGAGCATTCAATATATGCAATGGTACAATGGCTATAATCTAAGCAGCTGATTACCAATGGTTTCATAACAGTTTTGCGTAGTGACCTCACTGTAGCTTCTCGGGGCAAACAAGTCAACTGCATGACCAAAGGTGGTCTAAAGGAAAATAAGTTTGAGCTGGCAAGAAATGCAAAATACATTCGGTCTCCTAGTATCAGTAACCCAAGGGAATAACGAGGCTGTGCTATAAAGAAAATAAATACAAAGTCTCTTTTTTTTGTTAATTTTGAGTTTTCCTGTTTGACATCTGCTGTCAGAAGGCATCTGGAGAACACAAAGAATAAAGTGGACAATTATTGCTAACAAGGGGAAAAAGCGGCGTTATTTGCAAGTGAAATGTCAGAGTTAGAGATGCTGAACAAGATCCATTACATAATTTGTATTGATTGCTAAGTAATAGTATTTTGGAGTCAATAGTCCCTTCCCATAAAGACTCTTAAAGAAGGGATCAAAAAAAAAAAGGATTTTAAAAAAAGCAGCCCCTACCCCTAAATCTGAGAGGACCACAATGTAGCAATGATGACTCTTCTCCTCATTTGAGAAGTGGTAAATTTGGGAAACGTGGGAACGCTATGGTTACATCTGAAGTGCAGCAGAGCATCATTAGGCTTCTGTGGTCGCGGTGCACCTCGACTGATAAACAGGCCCAGAGCATGGCCCCAGTGGGGGGAGTGGGGGCTGCAGGGTCACATATCATCTCAGCTTCTCCAGATGAAGTATTTTGTCTCTCAGCCAAAAAAAAAATGTTCCTATTTTCCAATTTAGGAGCCAACATGGTTCTGCAGAAAGCAGAGGGTTTTGGATTGTATTTTTTTTTTTTTTGGAAAGGGAAAACATCTTTATTGAAAATCCTATTTAAAAATAGTTTCGATACTGCAATGTTGAACAGCCCTTGCTGCTCTGGCTGGGTTTTGTATATTCATTAGTGTCACTACTGTGACTCCCAATAAAGTGTAACGCTGCACATTCATTTCAAGTTCCTGGATGACAAATTACTTGGATGCTTCCAATACCATATGTACCTATTGACTAAACTTAATTCAAGTGCCCTCCCAGGCTACCAGCACATGAGCCATCAGGGCTCATTGAAAATAATTTCTCTGACAATTTCAAGATTAATGACCATTTTTCAGAATGTTTTAGCATTTTTAATGGCTGACTATCCAGAGTGTACAATATAGTAACCTTGGAAAGCTGGACTGGTCACGCTGATAAAGCACTGGCAGCGGAGAAAGACACAAAATCAGCTCAAAACAACCCTTTTGGTAGCACCTGGCTCTTCAGACCTTTTCTGTCCTCTCCATGCCATGGTCAGCAGCTGGACATGTCAGTGGATTTATATCAGATCAGCCACTGGGCAACAGTTTAATTTCATAACACTCAACAAACTTTATACTTCAGCAATCCTTGCAACAGTAGAGTGCCAGATCTCTAGCTTGACTAACTTAGTCAGCAAACCCAGCCTAGTTTTGCCCCAGATAAATACGCCTCTCCATTTAACACAGCAGGTTCCAGGCCTCTGCTGCATCGCCCCAGTTTCACAGTGGCCTGCAGGCAAAATACTGCATAGTGGTGATTCAGGACCAGCGTGGGGGGAAGGTGGAGAACTGGTGTGTCTGTCTGTGATCTAGAGAAATCCAGATGAGGCAACAGGTGGGGAACAGAAAGTGCTCTGTGGAAGCCACTGCAAGGAATTGCATCCTTAGGAAACATTTGCAAGAGCCTTTTCGAACTCGTTGTGTTGTGCAGAGTCTGAGGAGCGTCAAGTACAGACCATTCAACCTCATGCAGTGAAGGCAGTAAACATCTCTCAGGTCCTTTGGATCATAGAATGGGTGGGAAGGGACCTTTAAAGCTCATCTAGTCCAGCCCCCCTGCAGTGAGCAGGGACTTCTGCAACTAGAGTAGGTTGCGCAGAGCCCCATCAAACATGACCTGGAATGTTTCCAGAGATAGACACGGGTGATTGCTCATGATCTCACTGCACCAGGAATAAAATGAACCATTTCCTATGTCAAATAATTTTTGGTTTTTTTTTTACAACCTGCAACACCGAAACTCTGTTTAGACTTAACGTGGTGGTGGAGTCCCCATTTCTGGAGGGGTATCAAAGCTGTGGAGATGTGATGCTGAGGGACATGGTTTAGTGGTGGCCTGGCAGTGCTGGGTTAATGGTTGGACCTGATCATCTGAAAGGTCTCTTCCAACTAAAATGATTCTATGATTCTACATGTTCCATACCAGCTAATAATTTCGTGTTGCAGATCTACGTAACAACCCCCCGTTCATCTCAGGCTTCCTAACAGAAATATGGACTGTGCCAAAAGCCTCATTTTCTCTCTCCCAAACTTACCCTCATGAGTCACCGAATATATTTTACTGAACCAATAAATAGTTAAGAGATCTGTGCAGAAGAGCAGCCAAACTGGAGGAGATGCCAAAGGTTTATTTAAAACCCATCTATTTTAGCCATGTATTTTTAAATATCTTTACTATTTACTCCTGCACACCGTAAAGCCAGGAAATATTTTACTTAGTTTAGCCTAAAATCTCTCTCTGTTCTGCAAGAATCGCACAGCATTGTGGAGCATTTCTCACTGATACCTACATGTGTTGAAGACACCAGCAAAGACCCAGCACTGGCCGTACCGCACGGGTTGCTTAGAACTGTAGTACTCCAAGAGAATGTCCACGCTCCCTGTCCAGGCTGAAGGTGCGACACCATAAGCGTATGCATTGTCCCAGGATCCAGCAATCACACCGTTATCATCCCTGGAGTTGATCTAAAAGCGAAGGAAATGAGCATTAGGGATGTCAGAGCCTGCATAAGGAAGAGCTCTCTAACCCAGCAGACAAAAGTAGGGTGGGAGAGGCGGAATATAGCCAAGATTAGGGTAGAAGTAAGACAGGGATGTTTAATTATGAAGATAGGAGATGAATAGAACAATCTTGCTAAGGGCCATGGATTCTGCATCATGGAACAATTCTAAATGAAGGTCAGACAGTTAAAAATAACGGTGAAATTAAATCACTGCACTGAGTATCCGTGTTGCCAGTTTAGTGAGTTTTATTGCCATCACACAGGCATACTGCTATGTATTTTTAATAAACATAATCAGTTACACACTGATAAGCAAGCCCCAGATATATTAAGCTGGATTCTTTCCTAACATTGTCTGTTTTCCTGTCCACATCAGCCCAGGGATTTAAATGAAATCGCTCCCGATGTACACCAGGTTGAGAAAAGAATCAGTCCACTTGGTTATTTTTAGAGTAGAAACTAATTTCTTCGGTCCAGCACACATGAAAACAAGAAGGAATTTGCTGTGTAAGTTTTCCCCTGGTAAGATTATACAAAGCAAGGAGTTTTGCTGACTAATAGCTAAGCTGATAGACATTAACGAGCAATACATCTCCTAGCTGCAATTTGAACCAAAGCAGTTGAGGCTGTGCAAAAAAGCTCATTTGCTCTGTACCTTTTAATTATGCTAATGCGGAGCGGCTACACGCCAGCCAAATAAATCACAATTCTCATTTAAAAGCTTTTGGCTGGATTAACTACTGTTTTATAATTAGAAAATCGACTTCCTGTGAACCCTAGGACTGAATCAAGATAAGTATTCAGAGTCATAACCAAAGGGTTAAGGGGTTGTGCCCATCTCACTGTTGCAGGAGACATGCCAAGGAAGGAGGCACTTCAAGGACAGGGCAGCATGTTGGTCTTCAGGCTCCCCTCTGGCTGTAAGGAGAGGAAGATGGGGGTGACTCTACCTGCTCTGCAACATCAGGAAGCCTCAGAAAGATCCCAGTATGGGGTCACCTCCCCAGATGAGCTCAGCTCTACCACATTTTAATTTGAGCAAGAACAAGGGTAAGGAACACAGGTGGGACTTCAGCACTTCTTGGCCACTTCTTACTGAGGTCCAGATTTCAGATGGCCAAAACTCCCACCCAGATATGGCCTAATGCTGCAGATTAGACCTAAAGCCCCTTGACTCCTGGACTTCCAATGGCAAACTTCTCCACCTCCCTAAATGATTGAGTGCCTCAAAACCTAAGTAATATACAAGCCCTCTTTGGGCCCTTAAACTTTGCTATTCTGCTCTTAGGGCTTCCATGGTCCCTGCACAAGGGACCTTTTAAATCTAAGTAGCCTAGTAATAAGGGAACCACATTCAATTCTTTCTTGTATCTGAAGGTCTGAAGCCATATTTTTAATGTCTGGGGTGAAAGAACTAACCAAAAGATTAAAAGAGAAGTGAGGGTGTTCTCAGTACATCTTGCTGAAGCTATTCCATTTAACACAATGCCATGCAAGATTCAGCACGTGGCACTGAGAGGCTGGAGGTCCCATTTCAATGTCATCTAAGACAAAGAGCTCATTCTCTTAAAGCCTGGGCAAATGCTGTAACAGTAGGTTGCCACTATTGCAATGTCTGAAGACCCTGTTGAGATTAGTGCTGGAGTGCACATAAAGTCTCTCAGTTCCCCATCCCAAATTTCACCCCTCGATGTGACCTTAGTGTCCATGGAAGGAATAGCTTCCTCAGCTACTGGAAAGTGAGCCCAGTGTCACCAGAAATGCTACCAAGCCTGGAGTGCAATGTCTATATGTGGCTTTCCTACCAGTGAGGTACCATTCTGAGGAAAAGGCGATGAGCCGACATAAATATGTCATCTTTAGTGGAGCAAAATAAAAGGCCAGACCCAGGAGCTTAAAATGGCTGATCTGGCACCTGTTGGAGTGAGCACATGAGGGCCAGATAAATCAGCCTGGTTTTGATTTACGAGGTGCTTCTGGCACATATTAAGCATCTATTACATACCACTGCAGAGGCAACACGGCAGATTTTGATTGGGTTTCCGCGCCCAGAGAGCTCCAGTTCTGCCTTGTCCATCAGGAACAGGCAAGCATCCAGAATGTTTTCTTCAAACTAGATAAAAGAAAATAAAAAGGGAAACAGGGGGGAAATGGAGTCACTTTTTATTCTGGAAAGAAAAGTTATTTTTCATTGTTGGTATAATTGCTGGCCAGCTTCAAAATTAGCTGGTCAAGTCAAAGTTCTGTGTTTAAAAATACAAGTTTTATTCTAGAATAATCACCCATGTATGACAAAAAAAAAAAAAAAAGTGAGAGGTCGTGATGGAAAAGAAAGTGCAATTTTCAATTCAATCTTAACCCGGTTTCCAGAAGGTTGAAATGACAACACAGCCTTTCTGACAGGACATAAAATTTTAAGTGCTAACAAGTATATAATAGGAAGATATTATAATAATAACTACAAGAAGCTAGTCTGCCGGTGAAGGACTTCATGCCCTTCATAGATTCCAGACCTGTTAATTTCAGGACTTCTCTGACACAGCCAATGCACTGCTGCGAAGTTGAACAATAAGCAGTTTGCCAAAGTTAATTTGAAGACACATACATTCTAAAATTATTTTTTTTAACATCTGCTTAAAATCATCAAGCCAACATCTGATTATATGGATTAATCCTGGTCTACCAAACTTAGACGTCAAAAATACCAAGTGACCTAAAGTAGTCTTTGCAAAAATAGAGTGAAAAGGTACAGTTTCTTTGCTCCAGCATGAACAAGCACAAGAATGAATTGAGGGCAGAGGTGCCTAAATAGACCAGAAACCATTTGTCACAGAACTTGCCCTGCAATGTATTTCATTTTCCTTGGGAGAAACTGCATAGCAAAGGAAAATACCTCTGTACCCTGGCAACCAGTGGGAGACAGGCAAACGCAAGCATCTTCCAGCTGCACAGTCCTATATTAAAATTCAAGGCTGTGAAAGAAGCTCCACGGAGCTTGTCCCCTTGCTGTGTTGGGTTTTCAGTTCTATGCTTGCATCCTCAAAGACTTGACTCAAGTTCATAGGATTTTTTGCTCTCATGCTGCTCCTAGAGCTGGATTTATTTTGCAACTCTCTGCAGCTGGTCTAGGGCTCTTTGGCAGATAAAGATGACCTGAGCTTTGCCTCCTGAAGCGAGCAAGAGCCCAGACCAAGCTGCTGTTTCGCAGCACAGGGAGAGGCAGAGGAGGAGAAAGAGTAAGGCCAGAGAGCTGAAAAGGAAGCCGCCAAGTCAAGACTGTTGCTGATGCTGCAGAGAAGGTGTGAGGGATGGAGATGACATCCCAGGAGGCAGCCTAGCTCTGGCATAAGCCAAGAAAGTGGAGGAGCCACCATATTTTGCCACCTTCAGCCATTTCCCGGCCAAGGAAATCCCTTTTCATTGCCTCAGCCTCGAGACTGCCTGGCTTTCGTTGCTCAGGGTGCCATCATATAGATCCTTTTCAGCAAACCTCCTCCAAGGCAGCACACCTCTCTTCTCATCACCCACACCTGCATTGAATTACTTTCTCTGGAGCAGACCTTCACTAGCAAGTAGCACCTTCTAGCCTGAGCAAAACTGAGTTCATGGTGTTTCGGCAAATAGGGAAAAGAAATCAGTGTTTCCCAGGGACCTACTCCTAATATTGTGTCATCCCTGGAAAGCTGAATAACTGCATGGACTCTCCAGTCCACTCCACAGGTACGCAATATAAATAATCTTGGGTGAATGACCATGCTGTGGACACCCTCCTTCCCATGGAGAACCCTCAAAACAGATAATGTAAACTCCAGACCCTCACAGCCATCCCTCCTGCTTCAAGTTCACTTTTCTTCTGGTCTGGCCCAATGACTTATCACTTTCACCAGGATCAAAATCTAACTTCAAGTCATCAGCAGTGCCTAAGACCTAGGTTAAATCAATAAGAAGTTTAACCTGCAAATTAAATCTTTCCCATCTACCGTTTATGAGACTCTGTCAATCTTGCCAGCATATACAGAAAGAATAGAGAGGAAAGAAATTGCTGTTAGGGTTGTTGCCTTCCACCTTAGCATTTTACAAAATGATATGAATGCTTGTGAAATAACTGGATTAACAGGAGAAGAGGTAGGACAAGCTGTCCAGCCTAGCTGCCTTACACTGTTGGAGTGGTGTAGGATGCGGGGTAGCCTCAACTCCTAAGTTCTGTCCTTTTTCACCATCCAGGGATTTAAAAACATTAAATCAGACTAAATCAGTTTCCTGCTATCACTCCTTTTGTGAAATCTAGAGGGAAGGGGAATATCTATGATTCTATGAAACACAGCACTGAACAGCCCTGAAACGTCAAAGGAACCAGAGCAGCACTAGGTAGAACTTGGGCCAGGCGCAGGCACTGCCTGCTCAACGCGAGCTGATGTGGAAAAAAAGCCAATTTAGGAGCAAGGAGCTTTGGTAGGGTCACCTGGGAAAGACTGCAGATTGAAAATAGGGCATGAGGAAATACCCAGGCAAAGGGCTGGTGTCGGTACACAATAAGGTTAGTCAAGCTGGCCTTCAGTGGGCATCCTCCTTCATGCTGAGCTGCTTCTCATGGATGACCTTCCACTTAAAGTAAGAGGGGCTGTAGCACCTTCGGCACTGGTTGCGTTAGGGCTGTCTTTCTCACAGCCAGTTGCAGGCAGATGTGGTCTCCTGTGGCCAAACGCATGTGCTCTGAAGTTGCATTTGCACAGCGTGCTGCCAAGCTAACGCAGCTCGATGTGTGGACATCAGACAGCTCGCTATGGCTACAAGAACTCTATGCCCACCTGTTTTCTTTTATTTTTCTCACAAAACAACCTGCATGAAATGATCAATATAGCATCCAGCTTCTGGCATTTCTCAGCTAGAGAATTCCTATGTGCCTAGATTTCTTCCAAAGCCAAATTTCCCCTGAATCCCCTGTGGGCTTTTCTGAGTGACTGGCTATTTACGCTGTCTTTGAAGAAAGGAATCGAGTCATGTTACAAGGAACACCTCCAACCTCATTAATTACAGCCATGTTTCAACAGGGCTATTGTTTTTTCTTCCTCGGTCTATTTTTCTTGCCTTTCCTTCTCTTATGTTGATGCTGCTCACTAGAGACAGCAGCCGTGAGACTTATCTCCCATTAGTAACCCAGTTTTGGGTTCTTTTTTTACTCAGAGCAATGCTCTTATTCTTAACATCCAGAGTTGCTGAAAATGGGGGAGATGCATGTTTTTGATGGTTGGGAATAGTCAGGGTGAAATCAGGAACATCACGTCCTCCATCTCACTAAAGCGAGGGAACCAGGAGAATGTTTCTCCATTGCTTTGCAGTTTGAGATGTCTGTTACACCCATGCAAAATGATCGAGTCCATTAAAACTCTTGGCTTGGGCCTCCTTAGATGCATCTGCCACAGTTTTCACACAGGCAAGGGATAAAAAAAGGTGCAGCGCAGTGTGGAAATCAGATCCTCCAATTCCAGGAATGAAAGCACATGACAAAGGGATATGGAACAGCCCTAACCCCACAGACAGAACTACCTCCTAGCAAAACCAAATAAATAATGCAGTTTCTCCAGGAAGGCTGGTGCTTGTGTCAGGGAGGTGCCAGATCTGCAGAATATAAGCACCTCGGGCCAAGCCACCTCTGGCCATTAATTTAGCATCTTAGGACATAAACCCAGCAGCTGGTTTAAGCAGCACTGTTCATCTCCAACCACCTCTTCGCCTCTCTCCATCCCCTTTACATCCATCATGGAGTAAATCGCAAATGTAGGAACAGAACAAGGCCAAAAAGTAACCTAAGGGGGGAGAAAAAAGTAAAAAAAAACCCAAGGAGATGCTTATTCAGGTAGATCAGCTCTCCAGTCTGATCCAGTGCATGGCTGCACATGTGCTTGCAGGGGGAAGGAAGGGCCAGGAGGGGGCATTTTTGGTCAACTTAAATGCACACCCAGCTTTGGCTTCAGGAACTGGTTCCACATCTCTTGAATCAGAGGCACCACCAGCTTATGGAATTGCTCCCCCCCCTTATTTAAGGGTTATTTTTATCCCAGCCAGGATGACAGTCAGACCCCGCAAGCAATGGCGCTGACACAACCAAAGGGGCAGTGCAGAGGCAGGAGCTCCTTAAGGCAGTGCTGCTGTGGGGTGGAAAAAAAAAAAAGAAAAGATGAAATTGTACCCTTAAATAAGGAAACAAGAGAGCTGCGAGTTCAAAGAGCTCTCCAGGGCACGTGCGCTGGTGAGCCATCCAGCTCAAGCTCTGAGATTGTCTTTAGCTGAGGGAAAGCAAGGAAAGCAAGGAGGTCCCTTCTGCAAGGCTATGCCGGGGATGTGCCACAGAAGCTGAATGGATCCGTCACCACATCAAGGAAATACTTCAATACCTTCTTAATTGTGCTGCTGCGAAAATGCAGGAGGTGAAATGAGCAGAGTCCACCACGTCCAAGAGCTGCCCTTTGGAGCCCCTCTGAGTGACAGCTGGGGTTAGTGTTCCTCATTTGGATTCTGCTCATTAATGCCTTCTCCCGATTCTCAAACAATAACTTAACTCTTTCATCCCGTGGGGATTTTCAGGCTGGTTAGTGCTTGCAGATTGAGGTAAAATAGGCAGGCAAGTGATGGGGGTCGGGTATTACTGGAGGCTCACCAATACCACACATCAGCTTGGTCACGGGTGTTCCCACAAGCTACAAGAGGCCACTGGAGACTGATGTTGTCAAGTCCAGGGCAGCAAAGGGAGAGGATTGTCACCGTGGCAAGGAAATTTAACACTCTGGGATTAAATTATCTCTGTCATCCCAGCTGTGATAAATTCTATGAGTCTAAATCCCAGTTTGCCATAGGAACTCTGTGACATGCTGACTGGAGCAGATCAGAACAATTTCCATCAAGTTGCTAGAATTACAAGGAAGGATAAAAAAGCAATACAACCTATTGGTGAAAAAAATGAAAAAAAAAAAGAGAATCTCTACTCTTACACAAATCAGCTTGATCCTGAGGCAGCAATAATACTTTGCAGAAATATCGCTCTGCTGTGGAAACCTCAGCTAACTATTATAACTTTCAACAGGCAGCCTCTTAGTACCTGAAATATGCCCCTAAAATGAGATCTTTAAATATTAGCTACCATAACTTTTCTGGATTAGGTGTATATCCACTTCATACAATTTTAAAATCGTGCCCCTCGCCTTTCTGAACGAGAGACCAGTAATGCACTCTGGAGCCCACAGTCTCAACCACAGTCTGGTGTTGATTAAATCCACTTGTCCTGTCCTAGAGCAGGTCTAAATAGCTCACCTGACCATAACTCCAGCTTCTTAATTTTATGTCATTGATGTCTCCATGGAAAATAACACCCACATCATTCAGGGTATATTCTTCCCTTTCCTTCTCGTCATCCAGGTAGACAGCATCCTCTGCATCAGTTTACCAAAAACAAAAACAAACACCTGTTAACACACTCACTTAGTTTTCATATAGAAGAGATAAAAAAATCTTTGCATATAATACAGTCCTCTTTCATGACAACAACCCCTCTTCCATCAAACAAAGCACTACTTGCTTCAACAGAGCACAAGAACAAGGAGGTGACCCCAGGTAGGAACGTGATACGCAACTTAAAAGATGCAGAAACACTGACAACTCCTGCCTGTTTTCTCAGGGCCTGTAAAGTATGATTAAAATGTCACATCTTGTCAAGAATTTTATGACGATCGTGTACTGCTAATTTAGAAGTTGGAGCGTGATGACGCAATTCTGCATCCGTACAAACAGATCAAAGAACAATTTCAAACCTACTAACGGTAGCGGAAAACAGCTCAAGTCAAGAGATCTAAAGGAAAATCTGTAGTGCATTTAAAAAAAAAAAAAAAAAGTGGAATACAGTTTATATAGGGTATTAACAGAAGGGTTTGATTGTTTTTGCTGTGTGTGAGTTGTTGACTGGGATATCCCTGACTGACCAGCTAATACAAGGAGAAATTCAAGTGAAAACTGGAAATAATTGGAAGGGATTGTTATCAAAACACACACAAAGGGCTGATATAAAGTTGCTCTTATATCAAGAGCGCGTGCATGGACCATCACTCTGCAAACATGATTCACGCACATAAATATCCTATTATTAATGTTCAGAAATAACCCTGAATGACTTGAAACTGTTCAGACGTTCCCAGGTGCGTATGAAGCAGGTTGTGATTCTGTGATGCTGGAGCAGTTGAGGATTTCTTTCCTGTGCCGATGTTGGTGTTTTGGGACTAAGGGATACAGCTTAACAATTAATAGTATGGGAATTAATTAACTGGAGGAAAGCAGTAATGTGGTACCAGATAGCAAATTAAAGGAAAGCAATAACCTCTGATAGTTTGATACGGGCAAGTACAAAGCTACCCCTTACCACCACCATGGTGGATTTCTTCAGCATCCCACTACAAATTACTAGAGGATTATTTTGCTTCTAAAAGCCTATTGATTTGTTGTATTTTGTTGAAATGCAAATCAGATTTGTACTTCCTTGTAAACCTTATCCTCAAGTGCTTTTTTTGCTTGCCCATAAAACTGTGATTTGGCTGAAAATAAGCTGAAATCTGAAAAAAAAAAAGAAAAAAAATCAATGGCAAAACTCACCCAGGCTTCAGCGAGCTGAAGGGTTTTGCCAGTCTGCACTCCTGGCCCTGCTGGAAGCTTTGTTTTCTCTGAAGATATATTTCTATCTCCATGTCTATACATACAGAAGGGATTATGTATAGATGTGTAACACAATGACCTCTGCAGTGGTGTGCAAGGAATGATGGAGAAGCAGGGGTTAGATGTGAGAAGACTTTATTGTGCTGGAGGAGAGCAGTGCTTGCCATTAGCTTTTTGATGACATCCAAATCCCCAAGGTGGGCAGGTCTGAGACCTGCCCTTGCATTTGGCAGGGTGGTGGTACTCACCTGGCTTTTAAGGGCTGAGCCATCACGAAGCTTCTTTAAAGGGTTGTCACTACCCCTGATCTACTCAATCTACACCCAGGCACAAAGCAGAAGATCATGGAATCCTAGAATGGTTTGGGTTGGAAGGAACCTCAAAGATCATGAAGTTCCAACCCCCCTGCCATGGGCAGGGACACCTCTCACTAGACCAGGTTACTCAGAGCCCCATCCAACCTGGCCTTGAACACCTCCAGGGTTGGAGCATCCACAACCTCCCTGGGCAACCTGTGCCAGCGTCTCACCACCATCAGAGTGAAAAATTTCCTTCAAATTCCCAATCTAAATCTATCCTCTTC
>JAVSBS010016014.1:0-14253 GCA_033124195.1 Coracias cyanogaster
AGGGATGGTGACTCCACCACTGCCCTGGGCAGCCTGTTCCAGTGCCTGACCACTCTTTCAGTAAAGAACTTCTTCCTCATATCCAAAATAAACCTCCCCTGGTGCAACTTGAGGCCATTACCTCTTGTCCTGGAATAAAGCATATTAATAAAGCGTATTGCAGAGAAATTCTGCGTTCCTTTCTCACACGCAGTCACCGTTTTTATGCATGATACTGGGCTTCACAGTTTTACTACAGACCCACCTTGCAGAAGGGATAAGAATCCAGGAAATCTGTATCTGGACCCATTAAAGTCAGATGAACATGGGCTGGTTTCAGTGTGGTTATGCGAGCTGCCTCTGTGGTGTAAAATTTGCTCTCGCTACCACTGCTGAGCTAATTATAAAAGAAATGATGAGAAATGCTGTCAGCAATGCTGATAACCATAAGAGATAGCTTTTTGCAGTGTTGGAAGACACCAAAGGAGGTCATGCTTAGGATGGGGACAAAGAAATTTTACTGAAGAGTTGGGAAAAACTCTAGATTCAAGCTACAAAAATATATCACCACAAAAATAATTCCGAATTAGTATTAATGAGCTTGCTTATATAGTTACAGTTATGTACCTAAGCGCATTCCTATCAAAAGGGAACTTGTTATATGCTGCTTTCTGATGGATACTTTTTTTTTACACATGGTAAGCAATCTGAGGCTATGAAGTAGTCATATTATTCTCCTATTTTGATTGCAATGGTTTTGATTATGCTTATGCTACATGCTGGTAAATAATAAATTGTTAGGAGGGATTTTTCCAAATTAAATGTTCCCAGACTGGCAGGGGATGGAACAGGGAAGGGGAAAAACAGGGGAAAAAAATCCAAACCAAAACCCATTTGTAAGTTGTTTTATCATGATTATTAACATAGAATTTTCAGTGATTTGTCTTTTAATATAAAGAGCTACCCTGTTTTAATGCCCTGTGTTGGAACTAGAGGTGTAAGGTTGCTCTAGAAACTCAGGAGGTTCTTTCATGGTTGGGTTTTCAGCTGGAATATGTGAAGGGTCACTTGGATTCAAACTTCCATTCATTTTTTAATTGTCCTGCATAATGGGTGAAAATGTTTGTGTTTTTTCTTTTTTCCCTGATTTCAGTTTAATCGTGACAGTTGTTGAGCTCACTTGCTTATTGTGTAACGTTCCTTCCCAAGTTCAGTACCGTCACTGTCGAGTTGCCCAAGGTGGGATTTCCAAAGATACTTATTGTTGAGCTAATAATGCTGCTGTTGAATTCACCCAAGTTTTTAAGATCTGTAGTTAGTTTTTCAGAACACTCAGTTAATACGACCTTTTTTCCCCGCTTCCAATTTAATTTGGTTTTTATGCTGTTCCTCTGATCTCTGCTAATAGGTGCTATCAAAGGGGCTTCCAAATTTTCACATACTTAACCTAAGAGCGCTCCTTGGAGGTAGGGATATTGTTCTTATTTTATAAATGAATGGCTGAGGCCTAAAGAAACTTACCCAAGGTCGTGCAGTCTGCAGGGCTGGAGGAAATTACTGCCTAGTCCCCAGACTATTAGATTATCTTTCTCCTTTGCTGCCACTTGTTAATCAGTTCAAAACGCTTCTGCATATGGTGTCCATGTGTTCTCCCACTGTCCTTGAAACTGTTCACTGACTCCAGAAAATCGGATTTCTTCAGTGAACACTCTCACTCTCTTCAGCCCTGTTTTAACAAGTAATTTTTATCACCTTCTGCTCTGACGCTTGACGTACAGCAGCACCCAAGCAGGACATGTTGGTCGGGCGGTCCTCTAACCAGAAATGGGTTATTTATTTATTTTTGTTTCTTACTCCCTTTGCTTCCCTGTCTTCATTGGTGAATTTCTTGGACGGCTTCTACGGTTTTGGTTCTTACTTGTCTGTTGTGTGTTCCACAGAACTTCTGTTCCTTGATGTGCCACCTTTCAGTTCTCTTAGACGCTCAACTTCTGCTGGAGGTTTGTCTGGAGGGAAATTGGCTTCAACAGAGAAGCATTAGGTCTTTCTACCTCTCCAGCTGCTGCCTGATAGATCTAATTTGTCAGTGTTCAAACGTGGATCGAAGAACAATAATTTGAAAAGTGAGTGTAACGTGAGAAAACCAAAAGGCTAAAGCATCTGTGTGTATGGTAGACCTAGCACAGGCACCACCTGAGCTGTACAAGTGCTGAAAACCACGCTGGCACGCTTTGTGGACCTCCTCATAAAGTCACGTTCTCTGGTCTTCTGCAGAATGCTCTCATCAAAAACCAGGTGGTACCAAGTAGGAAGCCTATCCTAAAGAAATCTCCTGGAGATGCAGAGAGGTACGAGGATATTAGTAGAGGAGAACAACAGATACGGCTTTTGAAAACCCCTGGCGCTAAACCTGAGCTTTACTTCTCAAAGTAGAAGAAAAGTCCAGTTATAGCGGAAGGGTCCATTAAACAAAATATGAACCTTTCCCAAGACCTGAGAAGTACCAAAAAGAAAGAAAATTGAGACTGACACCACCCGTGTTCTTTTTTTTATATCAGCGAAGAAAACTTTTATTTAATGAGTTAGGAAGGGTAGATTCAGTTTTGGTTTTGGAAATTCAGGGCTGGCTTTGGCTATTTCTTATTTCCTTTGAAGAGTCTTTTGAGAAGCATTGTCTACTCTGTAATTTCAGTTTCCACATTATCTCAGCACTAGGTTTAAATCTCTGTTTAATTTATAGAGTATTTTAGTGCTTTTAGCCTACAAGTCCCTTCTTCCTACCAAAGTGGAGGAAATTAAGGAGGGATTTAAATCAGTAATTATTTTGTTTGAGCTACCCAAACTTGCAACACAGAATAAATATTTTAAGTGCTGCTTAAGAAGATATAGTTTTGAATAAAGTGATAGTTGGGCCTTTAATGGAAGGATGTGTTTTCTGTTCTTCTGTTTTTCCCCACTTGCTTTCTGCTTATTTAAGCTTTGGGGTTAAACTTCCTACTTTTATTCGGGTACAAATCAAGAGATGCTCTTAAAATTTAACCCATTAATTTGGCTTTTCCTTGCAGCAAACTGTAGAATCTCAACCAAAGCCAGGTTCACTCTCCTAAGAAGTTTACCTGGCTAAAAATACCCCGCTTGAATATTATTTTTAGAAACATCTATATTTGAAGTATACAAATGGTCAGATTTTATGTGTATTATTAGACGTGAACTGTTGGTACATTTTGTAACAGGAAGTTGCTGGTTTTCCATTCACCAAGAACTGGAATTCAGTCAAACACTTGGCACTTACTTGTATGCCTCTAATTTTATCTGTAAATTGTTTTTTCTGAACTAGTTTGTGGAAACATTCTCAGTTTCTTCAGTTTTGCAAAGCATAGGCATGGAAATAACTGCTAAAACTTAAAACAAATAAACAATCTATTTAAATAATTGAGAAAACAGGTCACTTCTTATTTTAAAACAGGCTGAGATCTGAAGTTTTATTCTGATTCCCCCTTTTTTTTGCTCTTGAAAGTATTTTTAGGTGTGTTATCCTTGGATTATTTTTCATTTTACTTTCAGGTTATTTTAGAATTGGAAGCGATGTGTGGGAAAACAATGAAATAGGGAAAAGTATCTAACTTCTGAATTTCAAAATGCGCTTTTACCAGGACTTACTCCCCGTTGCACGTTCAGTTTTGGGCTGTAATATCATCATATCTTGACAGTGTCTTGTTTACTCCCGTGGCCATCTCTGAAATTTTACCCCGTGTCCGTCCCTTGTCTTGAATATTTCCATGAATCCTCTTCCTGTTGTCAGCTTGTGTGGGTTTTTCTCTACAGCTGTGGCTAGAACTTGCCGTATCCTCTCTTTTATAGTTGGAAAGAGTCCCTACATCTCCTTATTTTACCTGCCCCGTCACTAATATTGGTCCATTTCTTCTGTTTTGTCCTTTACGTAGTGACCATATATAATCCAAAAGTAGGCAGTAGCAAGGCTGCATTGGAGGAACTAGCAGCTGTAAAGAGGGTCTGTGGGCCACTTTCCACTGGTAGTTGTTGATGTTTTATTTTATACAAGCAAGAAGGAAGACTTATCAGCTGTAGAGACCAAGGAACGAGGGACTGGCAGGTTTGGTAGCAATAGTGCTAGGCTTGACAAGAAAACATGGTCAAGTCTGTGAAAAATGAATTCTTAGGCAGTAAGTTGATGGATGGATTCATCAGCATTTTCTTTCAAAGTGGAAGTCTGCTTATTCCTAAGAGTTCTAGATGCTATTAGTCCCTCCTTCAAGCTCCCTGAGCTCACAGGAGTGGAGGCCAAGGTACTTGATGTGCTGTTCCCTCCATGACTTGAGTGGGGAGAAGGATGGGTTCTTAGAGATGATGGTCCCAGAGACATAGAGGACTGAGCTGTAAAGCCTTCTTGGAGAGACCCAGAGATGTTAGTCTCACCTGCCTGACAACAGTTACCTACTTATACACATCCAGGCTTTCTCATTAAATACGTAAACAAAAAAACCCAAACAAATCCCCTCAAAACAACCCTTGACAGGCTGACTTACTCTAGGGCTGCAGAAGTACTTGTTCTCAGTGCTGGGATCATACAATCATAGAATGTTTTAAGTTGGAAGGGACCTTTAAAGGTCATCTAGTCCAACCCCCAGCCAAATCTTGTTGATTTGGTTATGGTTTCTCCCAACGGAAGGGCTCAACTAACTTCCTGAATCAATTCCATGTTCCTCCTCGTCTCCCCAGTAACGCTGTAGAAGCTGACAAGGCCTGTTTGCTAATAGGCAACTTCATTTTTCAGAGTTCTATAGGAAGAAAATCTTGTAGGATGACTGAGGACACCCTGCTTTGTTCTTGGGAGAAGTGGAAGAGGCATATGACAGGCTGGAATTGCAAGGTTATGTATTTTATGTCTGTCATGGTGCTCTTTAGAGGCTGTTCTTCAAGCTAAGGGGATTTTGAGTGTGGTGGTCTCACTGCCACAACACACAAGGGTCTGTAATATTTCCTGGCGTCTCAGTCTCCTTGAAACCCATTTGATGGATGTACCACGTGGATAACAGAGAACAGAGAGACATTCTCCGTTGTGAAGACTGTTGTTGTAATACCTCTTTGTTTCATGAGATGAGGTGAATCTTCCCTGGTAGGATCACCTATCTCCTACTGAAAGTGCTGACCAGAAATTGGTTTTATATTGTATTTTTCTGCCATCTCTTAAAGTCTATACAGTTGCCCATTGCTAGAATAAAATGGACACTCAAGTGGGATTTCATGCTGCTCAGCTAGCTTGTGAGACGTTTTCTGGTGAACATGGTTATCTTGAAATAAATATTTAGAAGCAAATTCCTTTTTCTTCAGCCGTGTCCACTTGAGCCGTGTCCACTGTTAGAAACTACAGGTAGCTTTAGTACCGATAAGCTAAATATTTGTTTTGTCCCAGTATTTTTAAAAGACTGTGAGAGCTATCTTTCCATGTCATACCTATTTTGGCTGTTTCTCAGATTAAGATATGAACTACCAGGAAGTCACTTCTAATCAGCTGGTACAAGAGATCTAGCAAATTTGCTTCCTGTGACAGGCAGACAACTGTCAGGGCCAGTATTGTGAGATCAAGCAGATGCAAAGGTTGGCATCGTGTCTTTTGGAGTCAGGAATCCTCCTTAAGCCAGTGTAGCATGATGAAAACGTCTGTTTTCTTAGAGAAATTTGATCTGAGGACAGCATCTGTACGGGTGTGTTGGAGGTTAAAGACCTGGAACAGATGCAGAGGACACATTTGCATCCACAAAGATGAGTGATTATGGCTAGTAAGACAAATTGGATTCAGTTATAAATTATTCTTCACTTCAAAGAATCTTACGGATACTTAAGCCTTCAAAACTAATTTTAAAGTTGTCGTGTGTCTTTCAAGATCAAGTGTGTGTTGGCCGTTTGAAGCAACAGCTTAGAAATGGGCTTCTCTTGCTCAATACCCGGGGTTTGTCTGCTTCTCAGGACAGCCATACGTATTCCAGCCTTGGCTGTGGCTTCACTGGGACGGATTATTTTGGGAAGGAGTATTTTTGGCGTTGCTCCGTCCGACTCCTCCGGGATGGCCTCTGGAGCACACAGGGGTCTGATCCTCCGGGGTAACATGCCAAATGATTGCTGCCAAGGAAAGCTGGCAAAAAGGTGCCTGTCCTCCAGCGTGGAGCTGGAAAGGGGGGCCAGTCCTCTGTATCCCCACACAACCTCTCCAAGGGAATTCTAATGGATTTGCTTTAATTTACAAAACAAAACCAGTTTCTGCTTTTCAAGAGGGAAGAGCAGCGGTTGCCTAGGATCCCGTATCCAAGCAGTCAGATACAAACTTCCCTCCCTGCAGCAATGAAAATTTTCCTTCCAGTTCCCTCTCAGAGGTTTTTGACCTTTTACCTGGTAGGGTTTGGACCTTGTGGAGGCATTTGTGGTACGGACGCAGTGTCATGCAGGGGGCTGTCATGCCTGGGGGTCATACCCACCACTGGTAGGGTTTGGTTTGGTTTCTCCAGTTGGACAGCAAGGCAGCTGTACCTTATTTTTGATGGAAAAACCAATTCCAGCTTCCCCTTCTTGAGCAGGTTGTGCTACAGCAGGTGCTCGAAAAAGGAGAAAAAAAAAAAAAGGAAGGAAAAAAAAAGGCATATGAAAGAACCTGAAATCAAACCACCAGCCTACAAAGCTCCTAGGCTGCTTCATAGCAGATCCTTCACTCTCTTCTCCCAGTTTCAGATTTGTGCTGAAACTTAATCTCTCGGCCACAACAATGCGAACTAGATAAGATTTAGTCCTCTTTATTGCCTCCTGCGCTCTCTGACATTCAGCAGATAAGGGCTTTGCATTGAAAAACCACAATTTTTAATCTATTATCTTCGTAGTCTGAGAAATGTCCATTGGTGACGGGGACCGATGCCACCCTTGTCTCCCCACAGGCTGCTGTGTCAGCGTTTCTGAGCCGATGGCCCATTAGATCCACTCACCGTTTATTATGCAGCATTAAGCAAAGAGAGATTTGAAATTTCCGCGTTCCGTGGGCAAATCGTTTAATTTTAGATAATTTTGCAGCGTTTCTTAGCAGCTTTTATAAATGGATTTCCAACAAATAAAAGCCTCGGGCTTCCCCTGAACGTGTGCCCATCTCGGTGGTGTGAACAATACCTGCGGTGGAAGGAGTCTCTTGTAAACCATCTTGTGAAGAGCTGCAGCATCCCTCCGTGCCGCTGCCCGCCCTCCTCCGCAGCCGCGGGGATGGCGGGGCTTGCTTTGCCCCGGACTTTGTGTCGTTCAGAGCCACGCTGTTAAACACTGGCCTGAAGCGGATGGCAGCTCAGCTCATTTGCATGACTTCAAATGCCCGCTCGGTTTAATGTAGAGCAGCTGGTATATACTTAACTCCTTCAGGAGAAAACTTAATACCAGCAGATCGCATTATCCGGGGCTACGCAACATTTATTTATTTATTTATCCCGTCTCTTCGCTGCTGCCCCGGCGCGTTTGTAGAGGTGGTTTCTGCGGCGCTGGGGAAGGGCTTTGCTCCCTGTCGGTATTTCGCAGAGTTCACGATGGAAGAAAATGGTCCTGCCGTGTGGGAAATACTTGTTGCGACTTCCTGAGCATCCGCTTGCGCTGACCTTAGCAGATAGGACTCTAAATTAAGATGTGACATGATGAAGGGTGGCGAGATTAGTTGGAAGAGGGACAGGTGTAGAGGCCTGGATTACGTGGATTACTGCAAACTCAATTTCTTAGGGTTAAATTTCAAGGTTGAAAATGGCTAATTCCACAATTATGGAATTAGGACGTGCCCTGTCATTCCTCTGGGTGCTATGCTGGCAGCCAGAGTCACCTCACGAAGGAAGGAAGAGCTGGAGGATCAAAGAATTCCTTTGCTCCCCTGAAATAATTAGTGTAGCCTCAGTGAGAGGATGGAGGGAGTATAATCTTTTAATGCCAACCCTTCTCAAAATTGACCTTGTCACAGGCAGATTCAGCTTCTCGCAGAGGAACAGATGTGTGATAGACTCGCTCTTACTGCGTCAGAAATCCTGGCACAATATTTCATCCTCTGCGAAAATTCTCTTGCCTTTCTGTAGGCGATGGGCCTCGCATACCAAAGAGCTCTGAAAGTGCCTTTGGATGAACCGTGAGATACGGTACGATGGAGATCGACTTTACAAAGTCAGAGCTTCCCTAAGGCACTTCTGGTGGAGCTTTCTCTTCCTCTGGAAATCTTTTATTCTCTCAAGTCACAACTTGAGCGGAGGTTTTTCATGGAAGAGCAGTTTCAAATGGTCAGTTCCAAAGACCCTTACTAGTTTCAAGCACAAGTCATTAAGCAAGAGAGGAAACATGTCTGGTACGTTCTTTTGACATGCGTAAATCCTTCGATATCGCATGTGGAGTTTAAGCTTTTCTGTATCCCCTTTATAAGCCTCTGTGTTAGAAGATATCACGTAGTTATTCAATTGACATCCGTGCTGTATTTGGTGTATAGGACATGAAAGTCACGTCGGTACAACGGAAAGGACAAGTCTTCCCTAATGAAAACTGATTATTGTCTTTGTTGTGAAAGGGAAACCACTAAGAAGATGACGTCCCGTAATCTTCTTCCATGAATGCAGACAAGATAAAGTGCCCTCCGTGATGAAATACTTCATTATTTCGTCTCGTGTTGTCCATGTGTAAGATCATTAGCATGCCTGCATGCTGTGGAAGATTATAGCCCTGTATTATATGGTCAGATTATGCCTGTTGTAGCCTTTGTGGACCATAACTCAGCTGAGCATCTGAATGCTTTTGATGTATAATGTGCAAATAATTTCAGCCATTTGAGGAAGAGTCTTACTGAAGGTTACTCTTAAAGACAGTACGTTTAGTGAAGCAACACATATCCATCTTTTAAACAGACAGAAACCATTTTGTGAGACAGTCTAGAAGGTTCCATTATAGCTGAGGTAAATCAGTGTGGTTTAGTAATTGGTTGTTAGGCCCCAGGTCAAAACTTGCAACAAACGATGTTATTTGTGTTTCTCAAGCCTGACTCGAGGCTTCTGGAACAGGAGCAGGTGAGCCAGCGGTTCATCCGCACCGTGCAAGAGAGTTCAGAAATCCTCGTCAGCCCTGTCACTTGGGTGGCTGAAGTACTGTTTGTTTTCTTCTTATAACTAAGGGATAAGTTTATTTCTTTAATGATTTTTCCCTTGGTTAATACAAGCTTCTCAGGGATCTGCGCTTGACCTCTAATGCTTATTATTTTATTCCTTGCGATTTTCCATCATAGGTATTTTTAACTCCCTGGTTTTAGGACCTTTCCAACTGATCCAAAGGTTGGGAAAGCCAGTTCCACCAGGTCGGACATGCTGTGAAAAAGCCTGGAAGAATGACAAGACTGGTTTTTACAGCACCTTCCTTTTGAGCTGTGCCTTTCTGCCAAGAAGGGTTTCAGTGCTTCAAGGGCAGGGAGGGTGCCGTGCTGAGGGGGTGAGCTCTGAAGACCCCCAGGCCACCAGCGTAGCTTCAGACGGGCCACTTGGTCACTGCCTGCTGCTGTTTGTCAACAGCAACTCCCTTATCTCACAGGTGTTTGCAGAGATAAATCCATTATAATTCCAAGCAGCTCAGGTAAAGTGATACCTGGAGCCATGAAATTACCTTAAATAGCTGAGTGTGTGACTCTTAAGCCTTCATGCTTCAGTGTGATCTGCTTTTTTCCTTGTTGATTTTTTTTTTTTTTCTTAAGGTAATACTTGAATCAAAGCAAGAGATACTTGATTTAAAATCCTTTGCACTAATGATTTCTGAATTGTAATAAAACTCGTGAAGAGAGAAGGCGCATCATTGCCTCTTTGTTAGGAGAAGGTTCTCAACTGTAAACAGCTATCATTACTTTTGGCTGCGCCTTCTAAAACAGCAATTTATCCTTTAATGCTGAAAGTCATTTAAAGAGAAGAGAAGAATCAAAGAGCTGCGTACACTATTTCAGATGATAATGAGGAGTTTGTGGGCTGTGGGTTACCATCTGCACTCCGCTTCCATGCCATCTGCCCACAAGGAGAAAATCACCAGTGGAGAAAAGAGTAGGATGTCCTGCAATTACGAAGCCACATAACCACACATGAAGACCTTGTGAGATTTGTAATGAAACCCAAGCCTTTGATAGTACTGCTCCGAAAAGGAAAAGGGGAGCGTAAAAAGGGCTGTTGAGACTTGGGAGGATGGAAAAAAGGGGATTTTGAGCCCCATGAATTGCATGATTGACCATGTTAGTGGAAGCGAGGAATCTGCAGGGTGTTAATTCATAGCATGTAACACAGTCAGCTGAGAACTATCTGTGAAGGCTGAAATTATGCTAATTTATGCAGTTCACATTGCTACTGGCATTTAAAAATAGCTTCTTTTCTACAGAACTAGAGCTACCGTATTGCTGCGTGCAGCAGGTTGACTCCGTGTTTCGCTTTGCAAGTGTTACCAGTTTGAACACAGCATGAAACCCAACTTATGTGGTCTTCTCGTGTGGAGGTCCAGCCGGCTGTACGGCATCGCATCGCTGCCATTCCGGAGACCAAAGGGAAGAAGTTAGTCCTCTGGCTTAGAAACGGCACAGGAGTATCAACGGGTGCTGTGAATAGCTCCCAGCTGAATGCCTGGGAGTTCAGATTAAAGTATGGTTTGGGTTTCTTGCTATCTGGTTATGTTCTGCAGAGCTTGACCCCTGTGGCTCAGATGTGTGGTGCACCTTCAGGAGGTTTTTGACTCGCCTTCTGCCACTCTCCACATCCTCGTTTTCCGTGCTTATGGGATGTAAGGAACAAAACCTCCGTATATTAGTTGTGATTAAAACCAATTTTCAAGTTGTCATATTTGAACTGAATTTCCAATGAGAGTGGGTGAAAGTGTGAAATAACAAGCATGTCGCAGCTGGAGTCAGTGGGTAATTTCATATTCTGATTTCTTATTTTAAATTCTGAAGCAGCTAGAATCTATCTTGTAGTTAAAGCCATAATTTAGCTTTATGAATAAAATTGCAGACAATGCTGGAACCGGCTTTAAAGACCAAAGCAACCTGGGACAAAAGGTCCTGGTTGCCTCACTCGCATTTGAATAGCTGCTCCTCTGATGAGAAGGTGGCAATGGGTCTTGCCTACCAGAGGATAAATCTTTTACGTCCTAGGGATGAACACCCTCCTTTTTATAAGTCTGCAGTGATGGGTGAAGCCAAGGAAATATAATTCCCTTTCCTCCTTTTCTTCCATCACCTTCTGTTGTCTTCAGTCACATTTCCTTTCCCAGTTTTGGGATAAGAGGTGTGATAAAAGTCTTAATGCTTCCACCTCTCCCCTGCCTAGTGGACATGCTTGAACTCTTTGCAGCTGGCTTCCTCTCTTTCCCTCCCTGTCAGCTCACTCAGCCCTTCCCCAGTAACCTGGCGGGGACTGGCTGCTCTTGCTTATCAGCCTTAAGAAGCCACATGTGGGAGCTGGGTGCCTACCTTCTGCTTCCCAGCAAGTCCCCGTGGCAGGGAAGATCAGTGTGGAGCATGGGCTTGTGTTGGAAGAAGTGAGAGGCTTCAGGTAGGTGTTCCTTCCAGAGGGGACCAAGGTCTGAGTTCTCTTCTAGGTCATCGTGCTGTATAGAACTACCAGGGTTTTATGTTTTATCGCATGCATCTACATTGGTTCATGTCTTGTAGGAGAAACAAGATGTGGGAGAGTGGTATGTCAGATAGGTGGTTTAAAATAGTTGTTGGTGTTTCGTTAAAACCCTTTCTCTAACAGCTCAGGAAGGCCTGATAACCCCTCACGGAGACCTGGGTGTTCATGCCATCCCTGCAGTAGCTGGTGTGGAAAGAGATACGGGTGTGGATCCAGCTCATTCAACAGAAAAAATCTTGGAAAAGAGTAGTGGTTACAATGCAAATTATTCAAGGCTTTGGGATCGTGTGAGGTGTTTTTTGGCTCGGTCAGTGAGTTGATCCATGCAGGCCAGAAGCGTGGCTGCTGGGGAGAGGGTGCCCTGTTGATCTGTGCGGTGCTGGAGGTGGGAGCTGCTGGCAGTCTGGAGTCATCCAGCACGCGGATCAGCCGGTAAGTAACTCTGAAAAGCAGATGTAGATCAGGGACTGTGGGTTTTGCCTACTTTACTGTGGGATACTCGTGAGGTCAGATCAGACATGTCATTTTATATATGAATTTACCTAGGAATATTCTTCCTGGAACTAATTAAAAAAAAAAAAAAAAACCAACATAAATTTGTTTACTAAACTGTCTGAGAAATTTAGAAGCTGTGGTGCTGGGTACTGGCCGAGGCCAGATTGCTTTTTGATTTCCAATGTCATAACCCAGTGTGATGCCTGCGGCTATACTTGTCTGTGCAGTGCAGACTAATTTCCAGACACCAAGCCACCTCTGCCTCTTGATCCAACTTAACACAAAATAATTGGTAAAATAAGACCGTCAGGTCTCGATTCAGTTTTATAGAAAACTCCCCAAAAGCTGAGGTATACAAGCACCCTTTCTGACCTTGCTCTTGGTCCAAATACAGGCCTGGTGTGTTTCCATCGCTCTGGGGTCCCCAAAAATGCATTTTATCTTTCTCCATTTCCAGATGCCGCGTGTTTTGGGGCATATATGCAGTGTTTGGATAGTGATTTAGTAGCGTGTTATGTGAGGGCAGATAGTATCATTTCATAAGGGAGTTCCGTGAGGTCACAAAACAGAAGTGATGGTGTCCTGTGCTAGCAGAAGATGATGCGGCCTACAGGTAATGGGAGATTCAGGGCCACATTGTTCCCTCTCTGAATCAAACTACACCAAAGCGAGGGTCAGTTTGCAGAAGACAGTGACCATAATGGATAGCCTGCACGAGGCAGCGATGCCTTCTGCGCAGAAAGAGCGGGATCTGCGAGGTTGGAAGCAATCGTTCATGGATTCTTGGGAGCTACTTAGGTTTGACCAAACCTTTGGACTCATTAAACTGGAAGAGCTGGTGGGGTTCTTCTTATTATACACGGTTAGCTTGACACGGAATTTAACTACTGGCAAATTAAAAAAGGTTAGGAGAGGGCTGAGAGAAGGGAAGAAGGGTAATGAGCAGCTCCTGGAGCTGCCTGCATGTCGGGTGGCTTAGCTGGGCTGCTATTGCCACCTGGTGGTGTTCAAAAGCAAGCTGGACCTCACCTTTCTCCAGCGTCCTCAGCTGTTAGGTATCAATTACAATTAGTGTAGATACACTCTTATTGTAGCTAATTCTTTTAATGAGGAAAAAAAATCCACTGTGTTTTATGGCCAGCATTTATTCTGAGCATAGGCAATGTTGTAAAAAAAAAAAAAAAAAGGAACCTTTCTTTGAGCATCATTAGATTCTGAATAGCAGCGAGTTTGGGGGGAGCTGGTTGCAATGTGTGAGAGGTGGTTTGTGTGGGCAGCCCTTGGGAGAAGGAGAAAAAGGAGCTGCTGGGAGTATCTGCTCCTGGTAGGACCCAAACTGCCCAAGCTGGGTTTTGGTGGGGGAAGCTCTGCCTGGTTTGTGTGGCGACACTTTGCTCCAAGTAGGGTGGGCAGCAGTTACAAGACCATAGGTTTTCACATGAGCTGCGTATCATATAGTGTCTGTAGCTACTGTCACTCTTAATTGCTCTTTAAACTTAACTGGGTCCGGTTCAGTACCGGTGGTTAGCTTCAGCAAGCACCTGGCTTCCTTTGGGTTGCCAGAGACAAGTACTTGTCTGGCTGGAAAATGATCTGTGAGTCCAGAATCTGCCTTTCCTGGTATGGGGTGACATGAGAGAAATCAAACAGGACATAACATGATGTCCTCCCAGCCTCAGAGCGGCTCGGTCAGAAACACGCTGTGGTTTGGTGGCATATGGAGGCAGAGTTAATGAACATCTCCAAATTGCTTCAGCATGGTCCAGTCACTGCATTACCGGTGCAAATTTAATTTCCCTGAACGATTAGTGTCTTATGTTGCTGAAATTACTGGATCATTATCAAGTTATGACTTTTTGCACTTAACGTAAGTGACTTAATTGTCCTTTCATCATATGGAGTTTTATTGCAGCCCTTTTAGTGGGGGAATACAGATTAAGCTGTAGCTACCACGAAAAAGGAAATTCGACCTCTCTTGCTCAGCGACAAAACCACCCTCTGTACTTAAATCTGTCGATTCTCCCTCTCTGCAAAACATCTGCGTCTGCTGGAGTATTCCAGAGCTTCGTCATGATTGCCAGGGAAGTATGGGCAGAGGTTGCTCGCTCTGAATCTT
>JAVSBS010016015.1:0-11272 GCA_033124195.1 Coracias cyanogaster
GTGACCCTGCTTTAGCAGGGGTGTTGGAGGTGATGATCTCCAAAGGTCCCTTCCAACCCCAACCATGCTGGGATTCTGTGACTACAACAGGCCTTCCTTAAGAGCAAATGGTGCTGGTTGGGCAATTCAGAAATCATTGTCAGTTTAGTACAGCTTGACCCGAGTATTTACATTTTATTAAATCTTTACAATCAGCAGTTATAATCAAGTACACAATTATGTACAAGGATTATATACATTTTAGCCCAGGCTTTTACATCACAGTACATAGTTGCCCTTAGAAATATTGTATGCACTGACCACCAGACAGTGAAACCCAACAATAGTGTCACAGCACCTGTTTTAGACATCTTTAAGAAAATATACGGCTGTAAATTGGGCTGGGTAAAAAAACAAATAAAATAACCTTATAAAATATGAACATACAATATATTTCATTCACAGAATGCTTGGTTTTTTTTCCTCTATATTCTGACTGATGCCTTTTGCATAAGATGTCCCATTTCTAACCTCTCCACGTACAGTCGCTGATGCCTACTGCTATGCCTCCAGGTACGCTGGCAGGAGGAGAACCAAAGCTGGGCTCATTTTCAAACTTCATGAAGAAACAATAAATGTAAACAATTAAGAGGATTCCTCTAAGATCAAATGAGAAATTAATTGGCTGATCTGAATTATATGGCATGGAATAAGTGCTAGTTCCAGCTGCGATTCCTGAATTCTTCAGTGTTCAATACCATACAAATAAATGTACAATACTACAGACAGAAAGAGGTGACTGATGACATACAAGCAACATTCCACAAAAGGAGCAGACATCTAAATTCAAATTTGGGAAGAATGCTTGCTCCCTTCTCCAAAAAGTTGTTTTCTGATGAATACATTCTTTTTGCTTTTTAAGATGACAGTGAATTGAATTTGGGGAAATGCAGTTCAATTGCTGAAATGGAATTACTTCCAAATGATATGAAAAGGTTGAACTAAAGCCTCTTTCGTCATAAGGAAAGTGAAAAGAACCGGAATAAAACTGTCACCCCCTCCAATTTAATCCTCCTTCCGCAGACGTCGACCTTAACTGATTCCGTTCTGTAAACAACACTATGGTTCTCATGATGGTTTCAAAGGTCAAGTAGAACAAACCGAAACAAACAACGCAAAAGGAAGGAGGCAACACTACTGAGGTAGGGCACCACCAAAATGACGCCTCAAATCCATACGGAGCTTTGGGATCATTCAGAATCCCTTCAAAGGGGATTGCTAATGTCTGCTGCTTTAGCAATAGATGGAGGGAAAGCAGCTAAATGAGCTGGTGATGGCAAGGAAATTTCTGATAAAGTTTTACATTTACATCTAAATTTTCTGCTGGTTAAAAAAGAAAACCTTTAGTTGCTATATAGACAGTCCTAACGTAATGACCAGAGGGCCTATCTAGCTGTAAAAATAACTGTTTCCACCAGAAGTGTGAAGATGTAGTCCATGTCAAAGAACACAGGAACAAAAATGCTCCTTTTGTGGCACTGAGCACTGGTCAAAGGAATCGTGTCAGAGGGAAAGCTTTTGATCTGCACCTGATGGTCACAATCCTGCAGCTGACTGCACTTGGCCATGTCGCTCTGAGACTGGCACTCCCAAGGGAGCACACTGTGGCTCCAAGTAACGAAGGACACTTAAAAGGCTCCCCTGATGCCTTACATGAAGAAAATCCCGTAACAACAACAAAACACCATAAACAGATTCTCAACCTAACCCCCCAGCTGCTGCAAGCTCTACTCATCCAGTCCAAGCCTCCATGCGGTTATTTGTGCAAAGGAATTATAATTACATTTAAAAGCTAGTTTATTTAAAAGGACACTTATTCACTATTCCACTACCGCTTCATTTCCTCCTCAAAACCGCCTCCTACTCGACTGAAGGTTAGCATCTCATCACCACCTGCCATGCCCTGAAAAGGTGCCTGTGCGTTCAATACTTGTGAAAGCAAGTGTCACTCAGAAGACACGGACACAACGTTCACCTGCAATTTCTCCATTCCTACAGGAGTATACAGAAAAAATACAGTATGGCTGTACTAATTAACAGTTGCATATTCAGCACGCGTAATTTCACCAGCAGAATGAAAGGTGCGATTCAGATTGGGGCTTCTGGGGAGGGTTTGACTCCTTTCTGTTGCACAGATGACTATAAACCTTCACACTTAACCTGCTGCAGCATATAGGCAGTGATGATTTACTCTGTAATACAAAACAATCCTTTGAACCACAATTCACCAAAAGCAGTTGATATAAAACAAGGTACTTCATTTTTGGCAGTTTCTTTGGATACAGTCAAAACGTCTTGCAGTTGTTAGAACATCCCCGTTTTTATTTAAATAATGGTTTTCATAATAGGGATCACAAATTAGGACTCGCACTTACCTGTAACAAGCTCCCACAGCCCAGAGTAACGTACCAGCCCTCCTTGCAGCTCATGCCACTAACTACGGACCCAATGGCCACAAATTGTTGCGCTTCACTACCAGTACTGGCCTCATTGCCTTAAGTATCACATGTATAGAAGTTGCGTATAAAAAGGATGACAACAAAGTCACATTGTTAGAAGTCAAACTTGTAGAAAAAGGAAGATTTTTTTGTTAGAGCTCATCTACTTGTGTTGGGTGTCCTCTCAGAAAATATTGCCAATTTAAATTCCATATCTCGGGTAGATTTGAGTTTTTCCAACCTGGAAGGCCAAAGAAATACCTGTAACTCAACACCTGCCTTGCCCACTTTACTACGGTACAGTAGTAAAGGTAAGGTAACTTCTACAGCACATTGCAAAGCTTTATCTGGTAGGCCTCCAGGCTGTCTTAGCTTCCCTGATGGAACCTGCGTACAAAGGACACGCTGCCTTTGGTTTACACAGTTTCTCTAGTTGAAAGCAGAGCAGAAGGGAAAACTCATGTGTCATCATGGTTGTTCCTCACAGTAACAGATGGAAGGAGCAATGAGTGACGCTACGATGTCTCAGTATGGTATGTCAGGACAAAAATCAAGACAGCTAGAAGCAGTTTGAAGACACCACAACTGGAAACATAACTTCACCTACGGCCATCAATGAAGGCTTTCAACTCAGTAGAGACCAGTGAAACCACACCTTCGTTCCAACCACGCCAGTGGCTGACCTACTGCCTTCCAGCGTTCTCATCGATAACCGTTACATGGCACATTAACCCCACTGCATTCAACTTTTGCTTTCCAGAGACCAAGGGAGCGCGACCTCTTGGCATCTGGAAGGCAGAAGCTGGGCTCATTCTCTGAATGAGCCTCCTGGGCTACAGCTGCACGCAGTAGAGCCAGGCAAATGCTTCAATTGCACGTTCCCGTTTTTAAACAGGAAAAATTAAAAAAACCACAAAGAGTGCGTGCTGGATTTCTATGGTATTTTCCAGGTGACAACTGGTTGCTCATCACAATACTGACTATGTTTTCTGGTTTTGTCAGATATCGGGGCCTCACTTCTACCCAAAGAGTTCTCCATTTGTGCACTAACAAATAAGTTATTATTACAAGTCATAGCTCATCCTTTTCCATCATTTCAAATGCTTCTATATCTTCATTCCAGTCTGCTAATATGGATTCCATAGGTTGGACTTTATTGTCCCAGTTAACTTTGGAATCTGACTCTGTCTCAGTTTGTTGTTCCTGAGGCTGGTCGTCCCCTTGTGTACTTGCCGGCTCTGGCACACTGGCTTCATCAGTTCCAGGGACGGAGAAATCCTGATGTGAAATGGAAACACTGTCACTGTCTGCACGAGTAGGGGATAAAGAGTCAGAGTCAGTAACATCAGAGCTTTCTCCTTCTTCAGGCTCCTCACTGACTGCACCAACATCCAGAGATGCTGAAGTGGCTTCTTCTGAATTCTGTTTGTGTGAATCGTTTTCAGGTAATTTGTGGTCCATATTCTCCATCTCCAAGTCTTTGAGAGGGGAAAGAAAAAAAAGTTTTGAAAAACCCTAGGAAGGCAGCACTTTATTATGTATTTAAAAAGCAAGGTCCCTTCCCTTGGTGTTATTTCCTCAAGGAAGTGCAGACTTTCCAGCAGTATGAAAATTAAACATCAAGGAACTTGGTTTGTAAAGGGAAGGAAAGGAAGACCTTTAAACACATTTTAAACGAGGGCAAACAACACAATGAGACTTGAATAGTGATTTCTGTGAGGCCAGGCTGAGAGAGTTGGGGTTGTTCAGCCTGGAGAAGAGAAGGCTCTGGGGAGACCTTCTTGCAGGCTTTCAGTAATTAAAAGGGCATCTCAAAGATGGGGACAGACTTTTTAGCAGGGCCTGTTGTGACAATACAAGGGGTGATGGGTTTAAACTAAAAGAGGGAGATTTAGACAAGAAAGAAGGAAGACATTTTTGATGCTCAGAGTGGTGAGACCCTGGCCCAGTTTGCCCAGAGAGGTGGTCACTACCCCATCACTGGAACCATTCCAGGTGAGGTTGGCCTGGGCTCTGAGCAACCTGCTCTAGATGCAGATGTCCCTGCTTAGTGCAGGAAGGTGGGATTAGATGACCTTTGAAGGTCCTTTCCAACCCAAACCAGTCTGTCATAGTTAACAATCCTTCAGTCTTCAGCCAATACCCACTGTGTGCACTGAACTTTAATGGATTTTAAAGCACTCCCAGATCTACCAGGATCTCGCCTCTCAGCAAGGGGGAGTTGGGCACTGTTTTTCATTTTACTGAACTGTGAATTAAAGCAAGAGTCAAAGCCTCCCTCCTCACATTCCTACTCCAAGCCAGTAACACAGACATCTCAAGTACCAATTCAGCTTTACAATAGGTGCCCCATTTATCCATCCAGATTTCTCTGGAGTTTGATGTTTATACCTAGTATGGAGGACACTAATATTTCAAGACTCCTAGGGAGCTGAACTGCATATGCCATTTAACATGGAATACTTACTGCTATCAATAATGTAGTTTGGAATCATTTTACCTTTAAAGATTGTTGCTGGGATTCCAAATGGAAGCATGAGGAGAGGGGAAGAAGGAGATATGGGTTACAAATGCTCAAACGCAGAGCTATCTTGTCTTCAGTATTTTGTTAGAGCAGCTTAACCACAGTTGGGAGGAGTCTGTAAGCAGCTATGAAGACAATGCTGTAGCTTTTGGCATATCGCCTTTGCAAATGTGCAGAAAATAAATGCTGTCACTAGTTTACTAGAAACACTTGTTCTAATATTCTCTGCTTGGACAAAGCAGTGTGATGACGAAGGCTTGCAAAAGGAAAATCTCCGATTTCCTGCCATATGCAAACATTTTAATTGGGAATGTATTAGCTTGCAGTTTTCCTGTATTATACAAGCAAAACTGCAAAACATCTGAGGTTAGCAGCCTCATTTCTCACTTCTCCTTAGACAGGCGAAATAATTGTAACAGTTGTCTCTTTCCTTTTGGGTACCGAGGATGTCACCGAGGAGCTTGATAAGAGCGAGGCATTTACAATGTAGGGCACTGAAAACACGCTGGTCCTGACACCACTTCAAAGCAGATTACAATAAAAAGGGTTCAAAAGGAATCCAGAAGGCTATATTTTCTCATTAGTCAAACTGACATTTAACTTAGGAACAGCATTTCTGGATGTTAATGTTAACTTGAGAGTGGGAAGAGCAGATAATGATAGATAATGGCTTTCTTATGAATATCTCATGACAATTCTTATGACAATCTCAGACAACAGCTTTCTTATGAAAAGAATACCAACATCAAAGAGAAAACCAGGGCCACCAAATAACACGCCTGCACCTTTGGGTATCTAGAGAAATCACTATTGTGCACATTACATTGTGCCATGGCATGATGAAGTTGAATTTGTACAAATAACTCCTAATCTCACCTCGGTCTTTTGCTTTATCAGAAAGAAGCACTTCCACAGCCTCATACTCGCGGATTGCATCCAGTATAATGTTTCCCTCCTTGTTGAAGAGGAAGAGCATGGGAATTGTGATATCATCTGTGTTCTTGCCATCACCGGCCATTTGGAAGAGAGGAGCTGTGTCGCTGCTGCTTCCCTCATTGTCATCTAGCCAGTGCACACAAGGAGAGACAAGTGAACCTCCTGTTAGATAAACACACCACAACTCCCAGCTTCCACAGATTTTTACAGTGGCTTTCTACTGCCCAGTCAGTTACAAGGATCCCAAGCAGGAAACAGTTAAGTTGGTTGTAAAATTCAAAAAGCCAGCTTGGGCTTTCCCTTAACATTTTTCTTTCCTATCTCAAGCCTTCCTCAGCAGTTGGCAGGTAGCACTATTGCAACACTCCATGATCCTTAAAATTACTTTTAATCTGCAAAACCAGTGACAATCACCCGTCCCAAATGGTTTCGCAGAACCAAACAAAACAAAAGCATTTATTCATCTTCACAAAGCACTGACACCTCAGAGAGTTTAGAAGCTTCTGGTCAGCTCTCCAGTACCTTCAAATCTGTAAAATACATGTTACATCTACACAAAGTTAGGATTTTATTTACCAATAACAATGCCTCCTATTGCTCCAGCTTTCTGAATGTTTCGTGCCTTCTCAGCAAACATACACTGGCCTCTTTGCATCAGAGCAATTTTCTCTTTCACTGCCTCAGGATTCGTGATCTCTGAGCATCCATTATATGGCTTAATGGTTGCAACAAATCCTCTTGTCTGTTTGGAAAAACAAAAACCAAAAGAAAGACAATTAGAGCACTAGGTTCAAGCTTGCAAAAGATTAAGCATTTTTGTTTCTTCATTTAATCTAATGCATTTAGTGGTGTCTTCTGTCAGTGCAGGCAATCTTCAACCTGAAGCTGGAGTTCTAAGAAGCAATTAATGACTGAGTGAAAGCCTCAATCTCATATTCGGTGTATTTTCCCTATACTTGTAAACAGGTCTCTGGAAAATGTTCTGTGAACTGCTAGTCTGGGACACCTCTTTGGGGCTGCATATTGCCCAGCTGAAGTCACTGAGTTTTGCTGCTGCTTCCAATAGGGACTATGGCCTCTGTGATGGTTCATTCTTCCCTCCAGATAGAACATTTTATAAAAGTTTGCATAAGAACAGCCTACTCTGACTTGAAAAGTTCTGGTGCAAATTCATGGCTTACACTGTAGGAAAAACCTTCCCTTAAATTAACATCTCTGGAGATACGCACTGCAGGTTATATAAATTCAGAGAATGGGTTGGGTTGGAAGGGACCTCAAAGACCATCTACCTCCAACTCCTCTGCCATGGGCAGGGACACTTCCCATCAGACCAGGTTGCGCAAAGCCCCATCCAACATAGCCTTGAACACATCCATTTGTTGGTGCATCTACAACCTTCCTGCGCAACCTGTGCCAGTGTCTTGGCACCCTCACAGTGAAAAATTTCTTCCTTACATCTGATCTGAATCTCCCTTCCTCCAGTTTGAAGCCATTACTCCTCGTCCTGTCACTACAAGCCCTTGTAAAACTTCCCTCCCCAGCTTTCTTGTAGGCCCCCTTCAGATACTGAAAGGCCACAACGAGGTCTTCCCAGAGTCTTCTCTTCTCCAGGCTGAACAACCCCAACTCTCTGTCTGTCCTGATAGCAGAGGTGTTGCAGCCCACTGATCATCTTTGTGGCCTGCTCTGGACCTGCTCCAACAGATCTACATCCCCCTTGTACTGGGGGCTCTAGAGCCGGATGCAGTGCTCTAGGTAAGGTCTCACCAGAACAGAGTAGAGGGGAAGAACCACCTCCCTCAACCAGCTGGCCCATGCTCTACTCCTGACTCATCAGTCAGAATTCAGGATTTCAAATGCACGGGCCACAGACTGTAAAGCCACTAACCTAGAAGATGTCATTGCTGTCATTTCAGAGACTGTCATTATAACCACTGTAATTAATTGATCACCCTCTAGCTGGCCACCCCGAAATAATACCAGTACTGTAATATTTAGGCTTCTGCAACATGGAGAGTAACAGAAAGCAAGGAACAGATCACATACACATCTTACATACCCCTGCTTTATGTTTGGACAAGTCCATCCCAAATTGTGCTGGTCCAGCAGTCAAGACCACCCGGCCAAAGAATGGATGGGAAACAATCTGAACAGCACGAGGAGGTAGCTGTTGCTCTTTCTGCTGCTGACTGGAGAGTTCAATCATTTCCTGCATGAACCGTAAGCCATCTTCAGCATCAAGTGAACTTGCTGCCTGAGTTGTAAAGAAATGATGAACAATTTCTTTAAATATTTGAGAAACTTGGAAAAAAAAATTGAGGTTGTTTGCTTGGACCACTGCCACAAAGATTTTTAAAATACAGAGCAGATGCTCACCAGCACTCATGCATCATTTCAAATATGGAAGTTAACCTTTTAGCACCTCCAGCACCCAGAAGACTAAAATCACACACTCAAACAAAGCAAGTATCTCACACTGAAATACTTTCAGAGAAGACGCTGTTAGCTATGTTACTTTGACACAAACAGCCTCCGTCTAATCTAATGGAAGATTAAAGATGTTGTTGAAGCAAAAACCTGCTAAATATAGTTGTATACCCAGCTTGTGTGCTTCCTTCCAGTCTCCTTCCTGAACCTCTGAGTGTGAAATATCATTGCTAGTAGGACTTTACTGAAAGTTCTCAAAAAATAAAGTACGTTCAGGTCTTACTTGCACTGCATGCTGTACTAATTGTACTCGTCCATCTTTCAGATGAATCAAACTGACTCCCATCTTCTTCAGTATCTCCAAGTGTTCAGGATTACTGGCCATGAAATCTCTGGCTCTCAATGGTGGTTTTGGTCCACTTCCCAAATTCTCTTCTCTGCCAAAAGATATTGGAGATCAAAACTTTAAAAAAATGATTATTCTGGAAATAGAACTCTCATGTTATTCCTACCACCACAAGATTAGAATTCTTTGGAATAATGTTGAGTACAAGCTTCACTTGAATGCAATTTCTCAGTCAATCTTTTTAAAAAGTTGTCAATGTTATCAGTAATTTTGTAGGGCAAAAAAAGCACAAGTGATGTTGATAGCCACACTACTGTGTGCTGCCTCACATTTCTGAATAGTTTGCATTATTGTATGACTGACTAAAGCCAGTCTTCCTCATACTCATGAAGTATAAATATCAAAGAGGTGGACTGAAGGATAAAGTTGATGAAGTTTAACAGACTCTTAAATTCTTCAGAACAGGTGAAGTTATGTATGGTAGCACAATTTGCTTCCTATAAAGCAGAGCCACAGAGCTGTTCAAGAGACTACAGAAATTAATTGTACAAATCAGAGAGGCACAGTTCCTCTTGTATCTGGCCAACAATTCCTGCTTGGAGTATGTGGCTCATTAAGCTCCTTTTGCTTTGAAAGAGTCACTAATTCCTGCTGGAAATGAACTCTTGCTGATGATGCCAGAGAAAACAACTGATTTTCCCTATAGCTAGCCTAGCCATTCTAGGAGGACTACAAACACAAGCAGAGCACGTTCATATTTCTTATTCCATGCATAACAGACTATTTCACTCACTCCTACACCAACAAAAGACAGAAAATATTCATCTTACGTTCTGGAAATCCCCCTAGGACAGCTCTTATCCACCACATTTTTCAAAGGTTCACGAATACTTTGAGCAAACATAGGGTCATTTGGGAAAAGAATCTGAGTGTTGGGACAGGTCCAGTCAAAGTTGCTGTCATCCAGCTCTGTGTATTCTGTAGTCTACAATGAAAGATATGGATCAGCTGTTAAAAATGCAGGTTACGGTTTTATAGGAAGGAAAAAAAAAAAAAACAGACAGACTTACTCTCAGGCAATCTGTGCACTTGGGACATACAGCAGCTGAATGCAAAAAAAGTCCCATAAAAAGGGACAAGGATGAATCTATCTAATCCACACAATCTCTGTTTTCAGTAAAGATGACAGAGTTCACATTTGCACAAATGGTTGTTTTGTAACACATGAAACTACAGAGAACACATACAGTGATGTGGAGGTATATTTAGCCTGTTCTTAGTTTTCCAAATAACAGGTTGAATAAATGGCAAGTTAAGTCTGTCACATATAAAAATTAAAGTAATATTTGTCTACTTAAACAAAACCAAACGGAAACTGTTCACAACGTTTCATATATTGTGGGGACCTTATCAATATCTAAAGGGCAGGGGTAAAGAGGATGAAGCCAGACTCTTTTCCATGGTGCCCAGTAACAGGATAAGGGGCAATAAGCACAAACTGGAATCCAGGAGGTTCCCTGAGAAGGAGGAAAAAATTCTTTCCTGTGAGGTTGGCAGAGCCTGGCCTAGGCTGCCCAGAGAGGTTGTGGAGTCTCCTTCTCTGGAGAGATTCCAAACCCGTCTGGACATGATCCTGGGCACCCTGCTAGAGCAGGAGAGGTTGGACGAGATGATCTCCAGAGGTCCCTTCCAACTCCTACCATGCTGGAGTTCTGTGGTACTAGCTAATTAAAAATTAAGCGCTTAAAGGCTCCCTAAAAAACAAGACCTAAGAGACTGTTAGTTTACTGGAATAAACACTTTAAAGTACCCATATTCTTAGTGCGACAAATAGGAGTCACATCACTTAAAGTCTTGCAAGCAATACTGCAAGCATCAGTAAGACATGTCCTTTCCAATTTATGAGAATAAATACATACAGGATGTAGGGTTGATATTACCAACCGTCTCTCAGATTTCAGCTTAACAGCATTGTGTTTGTACTAAAAATAATTTACACGTTCCATTTTTTCTTCTCAATTTAAGATAAATTCCATAAAAGTGTAACACACTGGTCTTCACAGCCTTTTAGCCATTTAATGCGTTTCGTTGACACCATTTTCAATGGATCTTTCTCACTTGTATTATGCATATTGGCAGCGTTGACGTAGAGCTTAAGAAAATGGCATTAGAACAATTTACTCTATCGTCTTTATTGGGCTTTTATTAACATCTGCAGTTCTCACGAGAACCACAAATGTTAGGCCAGCACTTCATACAAGGTCAGCTGTGGGAATCCTGCCTATCTCAAAAGTATCAACTTCTCATGTTGGAAATGGAAGTTATGTGAAAGTGCTCCTTCAGATTCTTCAGAGAACTTCTTGCATGGTTTAAAAAAGCAGTCTGTTCACAAAACTCAGAGACAAATGATGACAAATGCTCAAGAAAAGAACATTTCAGTGAGGGTGCAGATCTCCACCATCAAGGAACATAAAAATCCAACCCTATCACAGAATCACAGAATTGTTATGGTTGGAAAGGACCTCCAGGGTCATCAAGTCCAACCTTTCTCCTAGCATCTCT
>JAVSBS010016015.1:11372-23949 GCA_033124195.1 Coracias cyanogaster
TTAATGACAAAAAAACAAAAAAAAAAAAAAAAAAAAAAGAGTATTTACAGAAATACAACTGTGCCATGAAGCATTGTAAGTCATTCTGGAAGGTTTAATTTATAAACTCATAAATGTTCTCATATTACACAACAGATGCCTATTGCATGGACTAAAACAATTAAATATTCTCAAAGCTATAACTGTATCTTGTCAAACTAACTTTGTAGTGGTCCCAAAAAACTTTTCAAAGTTTGCCAAGGATTCATATAGTAAAATAAACACCAAGGACTAAGGCACATTGTTGCAAATGTTTTAGAAAAAATAATAGGAAATAATGATGAAGATAAAATACAATAACGTGTTATTTTCATATTTATACAGAAATGGGGAAAGATTGTCTTTTGAAATACTGCTAATATTTCATAGCTTTTTTTCTCAAGATTCAGTGGTGCCAAATCCCATCATGGAAACATTATTCACACTCATGTGACTGGCACCATTAATACAACACAATAGTTCATATTATTTTCATTTCATTTTAATGAAGTTTTTAAAGGGGTGTACTTCTTCCTATGCTTCTTCCTGATTTTTCTTCCATTTCCTCTCATAAAAAAGGAACTGCTTTAAAGTATCACTGAAACCAATTCAGATTTGAGCTGTTACTTACTGTATTTTTTTTAGAGATGGTTTGGTTTGTAGTTGAAAGCCAAAGGGGTAATAGATGAGCTTCTGTAGTGAAGATATAATCTTCGATGTCAAAAATCATGTCTTCCTTATCAGCAAACAGCAGGTAAAGATATTTAAACATCTCAGCCAAAAAGAAAGAGTCCATTCTATGGAAGAAAGTGGATGTTCTTTAGGAAGTTCCCTTTTTCTATAAATTATCAGTAAAACAAATACTCCTATTGCTCTATCTCTGAAGACTTCATGACTATTTTTGTTGAACTTAATTCCCTTAGTATTCCTTCCCCTTGGAAGAAACTGTTTGCAGGGGTATGATTCAGTGTGCTCAGTAACAAACAGCACTATGAAAAAATCAAATATACCTCTTTACAAACTTCTAGATTTGAACTATTTTTAAAAAGTAATTCAACTATCACTCCAAGACAAATGAAACATTATTGAAGTAAAATATTCTTATGTAATAAGCTATAATCTATTGAAATAGTTTATAGATTATGACAAATGGGTAATTTAAGTCTTGGTTATCAAACTGAAGACAGACAGCTACTCAAAAGTCAATTAATTCAATTATATAAACTCAGTCATGAGATATTTTTCTGTAATCTTTTTATGAAAAAATAACTGCAAAAATTTTTACCTGTCTTCATGACTTCCTGTGCGAACATCCTTCATTGCAGCAAAACCACAGGGAACTCTTGCATATTTGTTCAAGTTTTCAATGAGTGTTCTCCCTACTTCTAGATAGTAAGGGTCCCCAGTAGCCTATAAAAGAAAAACAAACAAAATCTAAACATAATTGCACTTAGTCTTACTGTACAATTAGCAGTTTTAATTTTCCTAATGCTAATTTATCAATTCCATACCTCCTGAGGCACCAATAAAGTCTAATTTATTAATAGTGCTAAATAGAGAAACGCAAGAGATTTAGACCTTGCTCTTCTCTGCAAGGTACAAATGGTTTTTGCTCTGAGTCCCCAGGATCACCAAGAGAGATCAGTAACATCTAAATATCTTTAAAAATGAGGGCCTTTGTCACTTAAGAGTTTTCTTTGTAATCCTAGGTGTATAAAAAAATTCCTAGAACAATTTTTTATAACCACTTTTTTTTTTATATATAGAACTGGTTCCAGTAGATAAAACAAGCTGGAGATATGCTACTCATTCTATATTGAAATAAAACAACATTTTAGGTCCTAGACAAAGTGGCCAAAGGTTAGAGGAATGAAAGTGATCATACCTTATACAAGAAGTAAGTGCTTTCAGCAAATTCAGGCCTTAAAGGGTGCTGAGCCCAGTGAACTCTGAAGTCTGTTGTAAATGCCTGAGGAAGAAAAAGAGCAAACCAAAATAAATGCAAGGATGAAAACCAAGCACAGGTTTATTTTGGATCCTACATTAACTGTCTTACAACAGCTAAAGCACATAACAGTGGAGGACAGAAGGCTCAACACCAATCACAGGAAGCTACAAGAACCTCTGTCCAGATAGTATACTAGAGGCCAAAACCTAGACCAGAGCTCCAGCTCACTTAGTATGAGTGATATTTAAGCCACTGATACCTCCTGTCATTGCAGACTGACAGACAGTAAGCAGCTGTTTCTAGTGTAAGAAATACTACAGACTAGAAAAATTTATCTAAATGTTTCCTAGTCTGTGTATTCACTCTTAATATGCACTGGCAAAAGCCGCTTCTGTACTGGCTTATATTCACTACTAGTTCATACCAGGGTTTAAACTCAGTCTTTACTAAATAGGATTGGCTTAAATACAAACAAATGATCCCTCCAAGTTCCCTTCATAAAGCCCTGAGAAAAACACCCAAAAAGCCCTGTGGAGCCAAATTATACCATTTTAAAAGCACTCCAAAACAGTCATTCCAGGGCTTAGAGAGCCTTCTTCGGTCTCAATATCCTCATTAGATGAACACGGTGTTAATTAAAATGTTCTCTAGCAGAAATAAGCTTACAGTGGAGGACAGTCAAAATTAAAACTGGAGTCAGAAGCTCTCTCATATATTCTGGATCATCGCAGAATAAAGACACACACTTCAGCAGGTAAACCAGCTTCCCTGTGCAGAGTGAGCTTCCTCAGACTGCACTTGCAATATCTACAGATAAATTTAAGTGCCTGCTTTCAAGGACATTATGCAAACGTTTGGAACATTCCCTCAGAACAATTCAGTCTTTAGTTTCCCTCCCGTGTTCATAAAGATGACTGAAATCTTTAGCATTAATGCTATTATATTACTAACCAGCTACAACTACTTGTGCTTATACAAGTTCTGCATATGGAAGCGAGTCAAGGGCAATTTTGAAAGGCTGAACTATAAAGTCTAAGCAATTGTTAATAGCAGCAGCTTCCTATTAACTGTGTTAATTACAGAATAACTGAAGGAAAAAATATTTCATGTCCAAAACACAGTTGTCATACATGAAGAACTGCAAATGACACAAAAGTGCTGTGGAAACGAGCCTTTGGTTTTAATAATGCATATCACAGAATGGTTTGGGTTGGAAGGGATCTTAAAGATCACCTAGTTCCAATCCCCTGCCATGGGCAAGGACACCTCCCACTAGACCAAATTGCCCAAAGCCCCGTCCAGCCTGGTCTTGAACATATCCAGGGATGGAGCAGCCACAAGTTCCCTGGGCAACAAGTGCCAGTGTCTCAGCAGCCACAGAGCTAAGAACTTCATCCTAATTTCTAATTTAAATCTCCCCTCTTCCAGTTCGAGCCCATTACCCCTTGTTCTATCACTTGTAAAAAGTCCTTCCCCAGCTTTCTTGTAGGCCTCCTTCAGATACTGGAAGGCCACAATGAGATCTCCCCAGAGCCTTCTCTTCTCCAGGCTGAACTCTCTCAGCCTGTCCTCAGAGCAGAGGGGTTCCAGCCCTGGGATCATCTTTGTGGCCCTCCTCTGGACCCGTTCCAACAGGTCCATGTACTTCAGAAGTTGGAGGCTCCACTACAGACGTAGTGCTCCAGATGGAAAGTGTACCTACTATTTTTCAGAAATATGCCTACTATTTTTTCACATGGATATCTGAGACTGCTCAAATTAAGGTAAGAATCAGTTTACACGATCAAAATTTACTACCTTACCTCTGGTAGAAAGTTATGCTTTTTAATAACCTGATACAGCATCTCATGAGTTTCAATAGCAGGTCTAATATCACCCTTCAAGACCTAAAATTAAATAATAAAATTAACACTAATTCATCAAGCACAGGAATAATATTCAAAGTTAGGCAAAATCACTGTGTTCATGTAAAGCTACAGAGCAATTTCTACAGTCTGGCTGATACATACTGTAAATTCCCCCTTTCAGTGTAAGCCATAGATATTCCATAAAAGCTTTTTAAGCAAAAATCAGAAAGCTCATTAAGACTACTGCCTATGGAGAAAAAGAATATCATTTAAAGAGAACTGTTGTGGAAACATGATTTAGTTTGTCTAAAAGATGTAAATGGCACACAAACTAAAATATTTGTGGCGAGACTACTAAAAAGGCAGCTTAAATGGAGTGCTTTCATGACTAGGAGTGAAGGAAGCAAAGCATATGGACATACTTTTCTTGATACTCAGGTAGAAATGCGGGTTAACTTGTGTCATAGCACTGAAGTGACAGGAGGAATGAGTACAGAAATCCTCACTTCTGAAAATCAAATTACTGAGCTTGCCTTGTCAATTATACATCCAGTCTCTTTAACTGTTCACTTATTAGTAAAATCATCTGCACATGGGTTTTAAACCTTACCTGCAATCCAGGGAAGAAAGCTAGCAAAGAATCCATCCAGGTCCTAGCATTTAGCATTGGTTTATGAATATGAACATCAAGAAGAAGAGGTGGTTGACTAATGTATCTCATTATGGCATCGTAGTGCTGAGAAACATCAGGAAAATAATGAGTTTTACTTATTATCGATACATTTTAAAAGACACAGATCATCAGACTATGGTATTTTCTTTTGGTGGAAGAACCAGTGCTATGCTCCCAATCACTATTACGTTTGGTGATGCACAGTAGCTTCTAGTTTTGCGAGCTAAAAGAAGTGTTGTACATACTGAAAGCACCCCAGCATTACTTGTGCAATACATATCACATTTTCCAAGTAACGCACATACACAGAAGTTTGTCCAGAAGTCATGTGATAAACAAGGAACTATCACAGTTAAGGTACATTTGTTTTGGCCGAATCTTTAAGCACAGGCTAAATAAAGCTGAAATTGCTTTTTCTGAAGAAGAGAATTCTAAAGCAAATGCATCTCAGGAGAAGGGGAAAAGGAGGCATAAGAACCAACAAGGCAGCTGGACTTGATGGCTCAGAAGTTTAAAACCCGGTAGCTCACTCGTCAACTCACTGACTTGCAAGCTTATACTCGCCAAGATAACGGCCTCTCTTGTTTTCTCAAGCACAGAAGGTACAATCATGAGCACATCAGCCAAATCAATATGATGCAACAGGCCTTTAGCTACTGAATTATTCCAATTTTAACATTGATTATGATGTAAAATCATAAGAGGCTCTTACATTCTTTAACAGAAACATTTGCAGTATTACACTCTCCAAGGTAACCTCGAAATACAGCTTCTCCTGTACTGGAAACATGGAAAAAGCATCCAGAATATTCTGATCTTCGCTGGACTGGGTTAAGACAGCTGTGCAACAGTTCACCCAAGATTAGCAAAAATTTACAGTAAAAAAAGCTGGCACTTGACACATCAGCAGTCATAGAAATTCAGCTAAAGATCTCTTCATAGGCTCATCAAATTAACAGCTGACTGACAATACAATTAATCTTAAATTTGTTTTACAGAAGGCACAAACCCCAGCAAGCTGTTAACTTACTGTGTTAAATCTTTCCAGGAAACTGTCATCTCCCAGCAAGACGTAGGCTTTTAATAAATATTCATAATATGAATCTATTCCTGCTCCAACTCCACTATCTAGAAACAGGAGAGAATGAAAAGGTGGTTTTACTTTAAGTAGCTATATGGGTATTTCCCCTTGGTTTCATTTTGATTTTAAAGGCTCTTATAGTAAAAGCAAAAGCCTCCCATCACTAGGATTACGGCACAGATGGATGCAGAGACACCATTCTGTATGTTCATTCTAAAGGCTGTGCAGTATCAGTGCACATAATATGAGCAGACATGCACTGAAGCCAGTTGTTTCACTCACTTTGCTCATGTGGAAGCATTTCTACTGCATGTCATGAACAACCACAACTCTACTTATATCTTTCCTACATATTTACTGTATAATCTGAAAAAATTTATCCAAGTCATCCCCCTCTCATTATTAAAGTGCCCAGAGAATGCTTTCTTTGCAATGAATAAAACTAGCTTCTCTACCAAAACACGCTTTCAGAGCAAAGCCCAGCTTCACAGAATTACAGCATGGGGGAGGTTGGAAGGGACCTCTGGAGACCATCTCATCCAACTCCCCCTGCTAGACCAGGGTCACCCAGAGCAGGGTGCCCAGGTGGGTTTGGAATCTCCCCAGAGAAGGGGACTCCACACCTTCTCTGGGCATCCTCACAGAGAACCAGCTTTTCCTTATGTTCAGATGGAACCTCCTGGGTTCCAGTTTGTGCCCACTGCCCCTTGTTTCTGTTGCTGAGCAGAGTCCTAAAAAGCCCACTGCCACTGAAAAGAGTCTGGCCCCTTCTCTTGAACCCGGCCCTTTAGGTGTTGATAAGCACTGATCAGATCACCTCTCAGGCTTCTCCTCACCAGGCTAAACAGCCCCAGGGCTCTCAGTCTTTCCTTGGCAGAGATGCTCCAGTCCCCTCAGCATCTTCATAGCCTCTCTCCCTGTCTCTCTTGAACTGTGGAGCCCACAACTGGATACAATACTCAAGGTAGCCTCACTTGGGCAGACTAGAGGGACAGGAGAACCTCCCCTGACCTGCTGGTCACACTCTTCTTCATGCACACCAGGACACCACTGGTCCTCTTGGCCATGAGGGCCCATTGCTGGCTCATGGTGAACTCATTGTCCACCAGGACTCCCAGTTCCTTCTCCACAGGGTCGCTTTACAGCAGGTCAACCCTTCCCGTGTACTCTTGCAGGGGGTTGTTCATCTCCAGGTGCAGGACCCTACACTTCCCCTTGTTGAACTTCATGGGGTTCCCCTTCACCCAGCTCTCCAGCCAGTTCAGGTCTCCCTGAATAGTCTCATTGTGGCAGGTTTCTCTAGCACTGATATTATGTAAACTTCACTTGCCCATCCCATTAATATTTTTAAATCATCTAGATAAGTGTATTGGAGGGGCATCAAGATTTTTGTCTTGCCCCAAACCACTTGGTCACTGATTCCAAGTAAGAACACCACACACCTTTGCGGACCCAGTCTCCAGTATGAATATTAATTGTAACTCCCACTAAATTGCTGCTGCGTTGCCTCTTTTCCCAAATAAAATCAAGTGCTTTTCGTGCGTAATCCTGAAACAACACAAAATGCTCATTAAAGGAAATTGGAGAAACACAGATCCTAAAGACTATTTTTCTATTGTCTACTGAAATTAAGATGCTAGGAAGTAATAAGATGTTTCATATCTAACAATTACAAATTTTAGTATTACATACACTTAAAATAGTACAACGTTCAGTCCACATTTTATATAGTTATTCAGTTGCTGATTACAAAGAATAGTGCTTGATTACACAACTATCTGCCAAAGCTTAAAAAGAGCTTGCTGCCTTTTTTTCCCCTGTATCTGATCAGAGAAACCTCACAAGTGTGGGGTTCTATGTTTTTTAAGCTACATTTTAAGGACCAAGTATCTCACTTTTCTTCTTACTAATCCTAAGCCCTCTACCCAAAAAACTATGCAAGCATTACCCTTTGGCTACTCTTTAGTACATTTATCTTGTTTATTTCTGTATTACTCTAACTACTTTCAAAGGAAGTGATTTCCTGTGATTCCTATTTGATTCTAAAATCAAATACTTAGAAAAAGAGCCCACAAACGAGTCACATAAGTGTTTCGTGTAGAACCGCTAAGATATGCGCACATTTCATGAACTCAAAAAAGTGTTTTTCCAGAATTACAGACATGTAACAGAACACTAGCAAGTAACTAATGCAAAAAAAAAGGTATTGTGGAAAGCAAACCTCAAATATAGATGTTCCTGTGAATCGGCTTAAAGCTGCAAACTCAAGGATCAAGGTACCTGCACAAGCTGTACAGGTATCAGTTTCTGTTCCTGTTCGTGCTTCTGGATGTCTTATACCAAATTTTAGGTTAACCTGAGAAGAGTAGAGATTGTCAGATTTATTTAGACTAGCTGAAGGAATTTATACTCCTGTGATAGCTCTCTAGAGTAACTACATAATCTATGCTTTTTCTAAAGGCAAGAGAAAAGATCACACAGCCCTCTTCAGTTTTGCTCTGCTTCCCCACATACTGTCAAACACACACAGAGAGTTACCCAGAAGTACCCAAAACACTCAACCTTCCAAAACAAGGACAGGCCCAAATACCTTTTGCCTGGTTCACTGGACATGGGAATAAAAGAACACCACCCTGAAACTGTAATTTTAGCGATTTAACAGTAAGCCAGGAACTCAGAACATCACAAGTGCTCATGGAAATCAAGCTTTGTAAATATCTTGCTGCTCCTGGCTCCAGAGAATACCTGATGGAGCTATTTTGGTTGCGGGCACAACAGAATTCTGTATTCTGGAGAGGGCCGTCAGTAGAGGATGACAATCTGACAGCCCTGAACATCTTGAATTTGACATCTTCACCAGAAAAATGCAGATTTACTGAGCCTGAATTTTTCATTTATGGGAAAGTTTTCCAATCAAAGCCAAATCTCACAAACTCAATGGATGATATGCATGGAAAGTAGTTTTTTGTCATTCAAAGAGTATGCACCACACTTTGAATATGAGGAAAGTTTAAGTGAATATTTTCAGATTACAGCTAACTCTGCCCTCATAAATGTGGATGTAGACCATAAAGATACATTGATTTTGTGCTAAATTCACAAGGAAGTGCTTTCAAGGTGTTCTTTCACTGTCTTAGTGAGAGACACGTACCAACAAAAATTACTCTCCTCAGCTACTTGGCAGTGCCTATAGTAGCAAGGAGCAAGAAACCAGTAGACAGTGATTAAACCAGATTGCTGCTGTTGCTATTTACCCACAAAGTAGATTAGAACTTTCAGAGCTGAAAATGTAGGGATTCAGAGAGCCTAAAACTGTATTTTAAAACACCAGGTGGCATGTATTACAAATGAGCAAGTTACAGGCTTTTGATTTTCTGTACACTTACTAAGTATAGGAGTGATTTTAGAAACAGATCAAAACAAAGCAACAAAAACTTTGTTTACAGAAGTAATCCTGAATTGCAGAAACCAGAGGACTTACTCTTGGATATGGGAGACCACTAGTGGTGTTAAAAGCAGGTAAAAGCTTGTAGCCTAGTTCCTTTGCCATGTGCAGAAGTTCACCGTTGTACCACTGCATATATTCACCTTTTTCTTTCAGCATAATTGCCACTGAATGCCCACCCAGGAGACCTCTAAACATAAGAGAAATCATCCACATCTCAAAAGGTAAATTCATCTGAACAGCAATGCAAAAATGTCTACAACTTTGATGACTATGTACATATGACGAGCTGACAACTCCCTGCTTACAACCAAGGTTAGCTGCCAATATTTTGGAAGTAGTTCTTGCAGTTTAGGACTCAGCCCTAAACTGTAGGTGAATCAATGGTTCATCAACGTAGTTAAGAATAAAACCCAACACCTCTAAAACTGCATATAATGACAGTATAGTGGAATAATGGAGGTTGGAAGGGACCTCTAGAGATTATCTCATCCAAACCCCTTGCCAAAGCAGGGTCACCAAGAGCAGGTTGCCCAGGATCGCATCCAGATGGACTCGGAACCTCTCCAGAGGTGGAGACTCCACAACCTCTCTGGACAGCCTGGGCCAAGCTCCATCACCTTCACAGCAAAGAAGTTTTTCCTCCTGTTCAGATGGAACCTCCTGGGTTCCAGTTTGTGCCCGTTGCCCCTTGTCCTGTTGCTGCGCACCACAGAAGAAAGAGTCTGGCCCCATCCTCTTGGCCCCTGTGGGCCCTTTAGCTATGGAAAAGCATTGAGAACATCCCCTCCCAGCCTTCTCTTCTCCAGGCTAAAAAGCCCCAGAGCTCTCAGCCTTTCCTTGTCACAGAGACGCTCCAGTTTGTTAATCATCCTTGTTCCTCTCCACTGGACTCTCTCCAATAGTTCCTTGTCTTTCTTGAACTGGGGAGCCCAGAACTGGACACAATGCTCCAGATGTGGCCTCCCCTAGGGCACAGTAGCAGGGAGGGAGAATCTCCCTCAACCTGCTGGTCACACTCTTGTTAATGCATCCCAAGAGTCCATTGACCTCTTGGCCACAAGGACATACTGCTGGATCTTGGTGAATTTGACCGGGAAAAACACCTGTACTGTTAAAGCTTCCAATATTTCAAGTCATCTAAGCCCAAGATCTGTAAAAGAACAAGTTGTACCCCACAGAGAGCAGAGCTGGAAAAGCGATGTGCCTCCTGCTCCATGTGCTCTGTTTAGGGGAATCCAAAGCTAGTTTAATACCAATGTCTTCAAATTAAGTTGATGTGCTTATTATCCATACATGCAGGAGAATAATGGGACAAGCCTTTCTCTCCAGTTGCAATTCTACAAATGAGATACTCCCAATAGGGAAATCCCTCCATTCCTTACATTTGTAATGTTCTTCCATGTTTATGGATAAATAAGATGTTTTAAACTCTAAAACTAAAACCAACAAGAGCCAGCCAAGAAAACCCAATTCATTCTGCAATACGTGATTTGGGTGATTCACCACCTCTCTAAGTCTCCAGATCATTTATTATAAGTCAGAGGTAAGGCAATATGTACAAGCTAGGTCCAATTAACACTTCACCTTTATCACTTGCAAAAGTGATAAAATGTTAAGTAAGCAATAAAGGTTCTCAGTGGGCTGAGAACCATTCATTACTCAAGCCTCTGCTGACTCAGAGGCAATATTCATAGGCCTTCAAAAGGTGGTGTTCCACCATGTTATGCAAATTACTGCCAGACTCATGGAGCAAGGCAGACCCCTGTTATCATTAACAATATATCTGGGTATATGACAGGATATCCATTGTAAAATGGATATAAATAAATAAAATCAGAATTCACAGTTCTAGGAGCCTGGACTTATTTATGTTAAAATGCAGCCAGAGAAATGTGCAGCAAAACCAGGATGGTTTGGTTGTCCACCTCATTTTACTCTTCCTTGAACAATAAAAGGAGTATCTCATGACCATTTGCTCACATTATCTGCCTCGGTGACAGCCTCCAGTGCAATGCATAATATTTACATATCGATTGCGACTGGCCAGTTCCCTGGGGCTGCAGGTTATCAGGAAACCTCATGGATTAAGAATATCAAATCACACTGCCCTTTCCTCTGGGTAGAAGCTGTAGAATCTATACAATGCTAAGAAAAAGGTGGCAAGGCACGTAGCCATTTTATGCAGGATCATCTTATCTGGCTGCATTACAAAATTAAACACTGAACACTGTTTCTACAAATGAACTGGTGCGCAGACCTTTACAAACTGGAAACCTTACCTTCCACTGGAGTCACATTGTTGTTCTCCACCAGCCCCTACCATCAGTTTTTGCTAATGGAGAAAAAGTAGCCCCAAGCTTTACCATCTGTGCAGATAAGCTGTATCACAAATCCTGCCACTCCATCATTCCCATGTACTCATCATCTGCTCTGCTAGTTCATACCAGCAACAAAGCTTACTCTTCTGCAACAACAGTTTACTAGAAGACTTACCTGTGCATAACATGCTCAGTTGTCATAGAATCCCAGCATGGTAGAGGTTGGAAGGGACCTCTGGAGATCATCTCGTCCAACCCTTCTGCCCCAGCAGGGTCACCCAGAGCAGGTTGCCCAGGATCGCACCCAGGCAACCTCATCCAGGCAATCTCAGCCGGGAGATTTCACAACCTCTCTGGGCAGCCTGGAACAGGACTCTGGCACCAACACAGCAAAGATTTTTTTTTTTTTCCTCCTGTTCAGATGGAACCTCCTGGGTTCCAGTGTGTGCCTGCTGTCCCTTGTCCTTTGCTGGCCACCACTGACAGAAGTCTTCTCTTGACCCCTGCCCTTTAGATATTGAGAAGCATTGAGAAAGTCCCATCAGTAAGTCGACAAATTTGTACATACAAAATAATTACTTTCCTAGCATACTTCAAGTTTCATCATCAGCTGCGGCCTTAGCCCAAAACCTGCTGCACTGAGGAAGGTCAACTGAAGTCCTAACTTTTTTCTTGCTAATGATACCCCCGCCTCCACCTTCCCCGCAGCTTGCATTTGATCTCAAAGTTATTGCTAAGGAGAGAAGGCAAAGCACCACTGCTCCCTATGCACCTCTTCAAACAGACACCACCTTCAAAAGTCATTTAGCTGTCTCCTCAAAGTCTAAAACACTGTAGAAGTCTCACTACTCATGAAGCTAAGAGAAATATGAGTGGAAGTTATCACAGAATTATTTAGGTTGGAAAAGACCTCTAGGATCATCTAGTCCAACCTTCGTCCAACACCTCCCTATCCCCTAGACCACGTGTCAAGGCACCAAATCTGCCCATTTTTTTAACGCCTCCAGGGATGGTGACTCCACCACCTCCCTGGGCAGCCTGTTCCAAAGGCTAATGACTCTTTCAGTAAAGAACAACTTCCTGATATCCAATTTAAACCTCCCCTGGGGCAACTTGAGGACATTACCTCTTGTCCTGTCATGAGTTACTTGGGAGAAGAGACCAGCGCCAGCCTCACTACAACCTTCTTTTAGGTAGTTGTAGAGAGCAATGAGGTCTCCTCTGAGCCTCCTTTTCTCCAAGCT